>MU225409.1:278673-303433 GCA_018584345.1 Thuja plicata
GAAGCTATGTTATCTATGGTGTTGTTCTTGTCTTACTTATGTAGTCATGTATGTTTTCTATGATTGATTGCTCTTTACTTTCATATCTTTATGCATGTATGTTGAGTTAGAATCCTTAGTCTGGGGGCTCATGTCCCTCACTTAGTGATATTCTACTTCGTTGCAATCCACCAAAATCTTTTTTCTTCTAACTTTATCGTGAGCATGTTCGATTTCCATACTCTCGCTAAAGTGGGGGCTTAATGTATCGTCTTAAAATGGAATCACTTCCATGTTAAGATATTTTAGCCCTCCTTAGGGGATTTTTTTTACCTCTATCATATTATCCTCCCATTTCTGCATCATCCCCTGCTTTTGTGCCTGATTAGGACCCTGATTGGGCCTCTCCGGGCACCTTCTACCCCACCTGGCATGTTTTCGAGGGGTTCTAACCCCCTGGGTCAAGGTTGACCTCGACCTTGACCTAGGTCAGGGTTGACCTCAACCTTGACTAGGGTCCCCCTTTTGAATCTGGAAGTTTGTCAGCTGCCGGGGGTCATCCAAAATTCAATTTTCCCGCTTCCGAGTCGGCTGTTTTGGGTCTCAAAGCGTTGATTCCTAAATTATATTTAATATAGGTCCTCTCCTAGGGGTAAAGGATTTAATGGGAATTTAATTATCCTATGTCGGTCTCCTTAGAAGATTGTGCCCTAGTTTCATATAAAAGGGAGCCTTCTCCTCTCATTTTCTCTAAGTCTTCTAACCATTATCAAGTAACAAGCGCTAAGGCAACTAAGCATTCAAAAGGACATTCAAGCATCCATTATTCCATATATTTCCAAGCTTTCAAGGTGTTCAATTCTTCCTCTCAAGCATTCAAGTTCTCCATTGAAGATCAAGGATTCAAGCTTCCAAGCCTTTGAAGGGATTAGGTTCAAACATTCAAGATTCATCATTCAAACCCTAGATCTAGCCATCATGGTGGTGTGATCTTCCTTCAAGATCCTTTGTGCATCCTCAAGATTCTTTCATCATCTCTTCAAGGTGGATTTAAAGCATACAATCATGGAGGTTTATGTTTTCTAAAGTCCAAGCTTTCATATTTACATACTTGCATACATTTGAATTATAATTGCATATCTATTGAATATCATAGCTTCATTCTTGGATTCAATTCTACTACTTGCTATCATTCTATACCAAGGTTAATTCCTAAATTGGGGTTTTCTAAGGCAAACCCCTCCCCCCAACAAACAAACCTCTTTTTCTTGCAGGTACAGGTTCAGGACTGTAGATTTGGACTCAGATCTGGATACCCTTTTCAGATTTCTGTCGAGCTCCGCGAACAGATTCTCTGTCAGACCTGTGCAGGTCAAGGTCGACATTATTAGGTTAGGGTTGAAATTTGTGGGTCAAGGTCAACCTTTTTCATAAGATGACATTAGATCGGGAAAATATTTCTGGGTTTTGTTCGTCTCTGCGTTTTGATTTCGGATCATACTTCAATTTTTCTAGAAATAGTCCATAGACCTCAGAAAACAACATTATTTGATCTACAATTCTTTAAGGTTAGTACATTTCTCCTATTTCTTCAATTACTATCATATATCATATCTATATATTCAAATAATAGAATTTAAGATCTCCCTCTTTGTTCTCTTTTCCGAATGGTTGATTCATTTGTGCATTAATCCCTCTTTTGGGTTGATCAAATTGGATCTTTCATTTGTGCATTTGGGGATAAAGGTGGAACATCTTATCTTCTCCTTAATCACAATTGCAATATACAATCAATCAAATTCAATTAAATGTAAAGTATGGTTAAGGAACTCAACACACTCTAAGAAAATCAAACAACAATTAACAAACAATCTCCTTATCCCCTTTTACCCCTTTTCTTCCTTTACAACATCAAAAGAAAAAGTAATCAAGATAGAATATTCTACTTAGGAATCTTCATTATAAAAATTAGACCAAAAATATAATTTAGAAGAGATGCAAGAGGATGAGTCTTCTGAAGAGGGTGAAAAGGGTAAAGATAATGATAGAAATATTTCCCAATTGCATGGTTTCCAAAAGAATAAGTCCCTACACATTAGAAGGGTACTTAATGGGAAATAATTGGTTGCTTTAATAGATATGAGAGCTACACATAATTTCTCTGATGAAGGACTAGTAGCATGTAGATGAATTCAAATGAAGGAGGTAGATGGATTCCAAGTAATGGTTGCAACTAGTTTCATAATTAATTGCACCAAGATGATCCCACAACTAAGTTTATTGACATAGATGTGGTGAGAATTGGAGATACTGATCTAGTCATCAAAATTAAGTGGCTTCAATCGTTTGGTGAGATCACACTGAATTTTGAAATCATGGATATAAAATTAAAATTATATGGAAGGAATGTGGTCTTGAGAGAGATATCTAAAAGAGGATTACAAGCTGTGTCTTTTACACATATGGATACGATATTTAGACATGGTCAGGTTGAGTGGGCAAGAGACTATGGGGTCATGCCTACAGTTATGAAGGAAGTAAAAAGTTCATATCCACCTGACATTCAAGATTTGTTATCTAAGAAAAGTAAGATGCTTAGTAGCATCCCTATAGGTGGGTCTATTGATAGAAGCATTGAGAAAGTGATTGAGTTAGAGGAGGGAGAAAAACTACTCATCACCACTCCTTACATGCATCCTATGAGACATGAGGATGAGATAGAGAATGAAATTAAGGAGCTTGTGGATATGGGACATGTTAGACCAAGAGCCCATTTGCTTCTTTAGTGATGTTGGGGAAGAAGGTGGATGGTACCATGCATATATGCATAGATTACTGAGTGTTGAACAAGAAGACTATAAAAAATGGGTGTCCTATTCCATGGATAGATAAGCTCATTGATGAGCTACATGGAGAGGTCTAATTTTTCTAGAATAAACTTGAGATTAAGATACCATTAGATTAGAGTCAGAGAAGGACATAGATAAGACTTTCAAATGTCACTTTGGTCATTTTGAGTTCCTTGGCATGCCCTTTGGTTTGACTAATGCTCCTGCTACACTTCATTCATGTAAGAGCATGATATTCAGAAAGCAATTGCATAAGTTTGATCTTATCTTTTTTGATGAGATTCTTATTTTTAGTAGATCTCGGGAAGAGAATTTGAGGCATTTGGATGAAATTTTTGGTACCCATGATAGTGAATCCTTGTTTTCCAAGGAGTTTGATTGTGAATTTGGTATGAATTTTTTTTTATATCTTAGACACATAATTAGCTCCAAGGGTGTTAGAGTCAATCTTGAGAAGACCAAAGCCATTTTTTATTAGCCTCCACCACTAATCTTACATAGTTGAAGGGGGTTTTCAATTTATTTTGTTTCTACTAGAGTTTCATCAAAGGATTTTCTCAGTCACATGCCCCAATCATCAATTTTTGTAAAGATATGTGTTAGGATTAAGTAATACTGAGAGGGGGTTGAATCAATATTACAACACTTTAAACATAAACTTAATAAATTCCAACTTAACAAGATAATTGTTGAAATGAAAAGAACATAAGCACAAAATGCATAACTCATAACACCATAAATTTCTTGTTGAGGAAACCCTGGCCAAGGGAAAACCCCGGTGGGGGGATGGTACCCACAAATATGTACTAAAAGTATTGTGTCCATGTTAGGAGACCTATACCTGTTAGGAGATGAATATTACATTAGCACATTTCCTTGTTAGAGGAATATAAAAAACTTTGTTAAAGGTATACTGAGCTCACTGCTCATACAATCAAAAATATGATTCTGTTACAATGCTTTTCAAGAATGAACAATACAAGCATCTTCTATGCTTAAGTAGTTCCAGTTGTAGCTCACATTACCATATGTCTAATTCTAACATCAGAATGAATCCGTTCATCTATTTACATCACATCCATACTTCGCTTCTCAAAATATCTTCATATATATATATATATATATATATATATATATACACATTACCCAGTCGACTCCCAAATACATCACAAAATGGAACCAACACTTTTACAAAACTAAAATACAAAGTCGACGATCATCCATTACAAAACAAAGGTAGTATCCAACTCAAATCCAACTTAGCATGTTTAGATTCCACATTACACTTACTCAATCATCGCGACCATTCAACTGCTCTGTCTCACTGTATCACTATCATTGCATGACTTCAACTATCTGTATCTTTCATCGCTGAACTCCAAATATCAAGAGAAATTAACTAAAGGTCTATCATAGCTCAAAATAGATTATCCTAAGCTCGCATGTCTTCATTTGTCATATGATTTCTTCACTAACCAAAACTATATTGTTATACTCTATAATTCTACTTTATATACTTATGACAACCCTGAGGTGTTCCTCAACACTCCTAAATAAACCACTTGCCGACAATCTCTCCCTTTGGCATTGATGGCAACACTTAGTGAAAAATGACTAAGTGTCAATACCAAAAATAATATACAAAACACTCTTTATCTCTTTTACATATATCTTCTCTACTTTATACAATTTTCATATCTTCTCTTCTTCCCCTTTGACATCAATGGCAAATGTATACAAAATGTAGAATACATGACAAAATTGTGCCACTACTTACCAAAAATTTAGACCATTTTCAGTATATCTTGAAAAGAGCTTTCCAAGATCTTCACTTCTTCATTCCAGGTCTTGACCAATATCTGACCCACATGGATCAATCCATTCAATACAAAAGAAGATGTATCTTCTGCCTTTAGCTCGGCAGGGATCTATCCAGTGAGGGCCTGCTATGTCTTCTCCATGTTAGAAAGGTGTATCTCAAGGATTGAAAACTTAGGAGTATCAGAGTCTTCAACATACCAAATCTTCCCATAACTCTCCCTTTCTCAGTTTCCAACACACTTATCTTGTCTATAACTTTGGACACTTCCTTGTCTAGATCTAAAACAGTGTGGGAGGAGGTTGCACAACTATGCATCAACTTATCTAGAGTCTTTCTACCATTATCCATGATATCTACAATATTATGAATATGTTTGATAGGATTTATACAATGGATGTATAAACTCCTTCCATATGCCACACAACCTTTTGCTTCAAAAATTGTATTGTTCAGTATGCCCAAGTCTCATGAGATAGACTTGCATACATCCTCTAACTTCTTCGCAAGGTATTTTTGTTCTTCCTTTGCTTTGTGATATTCTCTAAGGACTCATAATGACTATCAAAGTCATTCAATACCATGTTTAGGTTCTCTGCAGTGTCCTTACCTTTGAAAGTAAGCGGTATAGATAGGAGTTTGTTGAAGGTATCAACTACCCTATCCAATACCCTTGACTTCTTCTCTATTTTTTGCTCCAATATTTCCTTCACTTTAGTAAATCAGATGTAATATAGCTTCATCAGCTCATCTTCATCCATATTGTCCACATTTGTACTCAATGTTTTCTCTACACTTTCCAACAATAAGGTTGAAGAAATAGGTGTCATTACTTCGTGTTTCACTTTAGCCTTACTCTCTGGTTCCTTCACAACCTCAAAATTGCTTGCTTGCTCTTGACTCTTAGAGGGATCTTCCTTAGTAGATTTTACCTTCTCTATATCAATATCATACACAGTATCAGTGTTTCCTTCAAAAGGATCATTAGTATCCAACAAGGTATCCAATACCACAGGCACACCACCAAAAAAGAAATCAGGTTGCTTCGTAGTACTAATAAACTAACTATTATCCTTTCCATCCTTAGATGAAAGAATTTTTATTATTGCAGGCTTGGAGGAATCTCCCTTTAGAGTATTTCTAGTGGCCTTAGGTCTAGGAAGTGTGAGCTTATCAGGTTCTATTTCCATTAAGATTTAGTATATCACCTTTTGAGTATCCTCAATCACTTCATCATACTTTCTTGTCATTATCTTGATCAATCCGTACTTAGTACTTAATGAGAGTTTCAGTGTGTTTAGTATCCTTTTATGCTCATCAAATATTGTCACTGGTAATATGCCTTCAATAGCTTTTACCTTGATTTTTTCATCTTCTTGTAATGCTAATTTCTTCCTCACTTCAAGTTTATCATACAACTCCTGAGGAATGCTTCCAACCATCTCTAACAGATTCTTCTTGAAAACTAACATGTGTTTAATCACAATAACTTCTATAATAATTTGATCATTAACATCATACCTATCATAATATTCTCTTACTTGATTTATCTTGCCTTGGTCCAAAAAACTTTTCACCATCATTTTCAAGTCAGGTTTCCAGAGTTGTCTGTTCATAGGTTTGTTTTGTGATTTCTTCTCTTCTCCTTCTATCTTCTTTTTCATATCTTCTACCTTCTTCTCCTTTTCTTCTCCTTTCTTCTCTACATTTGACTCCTTTTTTTCATATATTCTCTGTTTCTTGGGTGGGTAATTTTGTTTATAGGACCTTGTTCTCTTTGTAGAGGTTTCTGCAACCTTCACAGTCTGCGATGTCTCCATAGGTACTTCTACCATAGTAGAGGGTGGACAAGAAGTTTTCTCAGTGTCTAGAGGTAGAAGAGCTGCAGGGGCAGAGCTGCCAAATCTAGATTCTCTTTCAGTCATCTTTGTTTTTATCTCTGTCATCTCTTCTTTAGTAATGCCAACTTTACCTACTAAGTCATCTACAACATTTTCAATTTTCTTTCTCCTAGCTACTCTTGTCTGTTCTTCTTTGATATTAGAGGATTTTTCCTCATATGTACCCCATCTTTCCTCTAATAGATCTAACTCTGAAGATAAAACATGCTCAACCTGCATAATTATAACTTCCTTACTCACCTCATACCCCATAGGGTAACACCACTTCATCCTTGGATCAACCGCCTCAAAACAAACACAATCTATTTCAACCATGAAACATATTGTCTCCTTGTACTTTTCTACTATCTCCTTAGGTATTCTCATTCTCTATTTCATCTCTCTCTACAATATTTGATCTTTCCAAATAACTCTCCATCAACCCATGTGCTATTCTATCTTCTGTAGATATTTGATATTTGTAGACCAGTGGGTTCATTATCTTTCCAGGCTCTAGGGTGCATACCTGGGAACTTATGCACAATATGTATATACATATGTATCGAAATTGATCCAAATCTGAATGCCTTAGTCCTATCTTTCTTTATTTTTCTTACATTCTCCATGAATTGATGTGAAAGAACTTCACATAGGTTATATTTAACATTTTCTTTTACCATCTTATATGTCATCATTATAACACCAGCAGAAACTGAGTTAGGTCGGCTGGTATAATGTAGTTTGTAACCAAGAATTGTCACTACATGTCTAACATCTTACTGGAAGATGTCAAGCACTGTCATTGATCGCTTATCCCATTTCGAATGGGTTAGGTTTCCACCTACTTCTTGATGTTTTTCTCTGTAACAGGGATGACTCTAGAGCTATCCAGACTAGTAATGTCATGGATCAAATCACTACAAATCTTCATAGGCTACCCCCCAATCCAAATGAATTGGTCATGCACTCTACTCAATATGATTTTGAACCATTCTTCTTTGTCAAACTCATGCAATTCTGTCATTTTCATTATGCTAAGATTCTCAAGATGAGCAAACTCATCCTTCCACTTTCTGTCATCTTTAACCATATCCTTCATTTCCTCAAAGATCTCAAAATCTCTCTAGGATTCATACTTGCAATGGATATAAGCCCTAATATCCTCTATGTGAAGAACTTTGTAGGGTGTTTGAGAAAACACACCTTCTGGATCATCCTCAATGGATTTGCAAGGATGCCTCTTAAACTTGTATCTAAGTCTCTCAACAACATCAAATATCAAAGGTTCATCCATATTCATTAGTTCACAAGTGATTTAAATACCTTTTGATTGTTGATTCTATGAATAACGGCTTCGATCAAATGCACAACACACTTTCTTCCTTTTCTTTTCTTGCACCAATCCTTGTTCTTCTTTGACTCTATTCTTTGAATGATGTTTAGGAAAGTTATTTTGATTAACCTTATACTTCACTATGGAAAGAAATGACACAGTTCCCATTAAACTCATCTCTGCACATAATTCAGTCGATTAACATTCTGGCGATCACAAAATATAGACTGTAGAGCTATGCGATCACAGGTATATATTCCATATCATTTCCACATACTCTCTCTAAGCTCACAAGAGATTATTCCTCATAATCAGGGGCTGGATAGATTTTTGATGTTTCCTTCCAATGCTCCCCCTAAAGCCATGCTTGGCCATCTAGGTTTATGTAGTAATGATCGCAGCAGGTGAAGACTCAGTAGCATCTAATAACTCTCCTTGAACCCTTGTCTCACTATGTTCCTTCACTTTCCATACTTATCACTTTTAATATCTACTGCTTTCCTGAAATGATTGTTAAATTCATCCATGTAGTCTGCAAGACTCTTACCAACATCTCCAACATTCTTCTTTATGATAATAGGTGGAGGTGGATATTTATTATTAGTTCCTTTATATTTGCAACACTTCACAATGTGTCTTGGATTATGACATTTGTAGCATGTAAGAGGTGTTTTTTTCTGATTAACCTGGAACTTAAAATGCTTTACAATGTGCCCAAAGTTATTGCATTTCTATCATATCATCTTTGCTGCTCTTTCCTCTCTAATGTAATCGTGTTTGGATTGATTAGGTTTCCTGCATTATGCCTTCTTGTGTCCATATGCATAATAATTAAAGCAATAACCAAAAAAGGGTTTGAGATCTTCTTTACCTATGCAATTTCTCTTCATGTGTCCAATCTTGTTACATACAAAGCATCTCTCTCTGAAAGGTTTGATATGTTCTTTTGGTTCTTCAAGAGTAGGTATTTCTTCATCTGTCTTCACTTCAGGCTTTTCTTCTTTAGTCTTTGAACATTTAGCTTCATTGAAGCCAACTCCAGTCATGTCTCCTTTAGTTTTTAATCTATCTCTTTTTTCATTGATCAAGTCACTGCTCATGTGAAGTTTCTCAATATGTTTCTTAGCCTCAACCAATTCTCCTTTGATGATCTGATTATATTTCTCTAATTCTAGGTATTTGTTCTTGTAGTCATAAAGTTCAATATGCATTTTCCCATCTGAACATTAGCATCCTTTAAGGTTTCTTTAATCTTGTTTCTTTCATCCTTTACCAGTTGAATCTCTTTAGCCGTCTGAAAAGAAGTAGTTTCGTGATCAAGCTTCAAAGTATCTTTCTCTTGTTCAAGTTGTTTTATCTGATCTGAAGTATCATTGTCTGAATCCTCTTTTATCTTATCCATACGATCTTGTCTCTGACTCCTGGATAGTTCAAGTTGTTCCTTTAGTTTCTTGATGAAACCCCCAGCTCTTCTTAATTTGAATCTCAAGTCACCATTCTCTGCTTTAGCCTTATCAAGGTCTTCGAGTGCTGCTTCAAAGTTTTCTTCCAAAATTTTAGAATCCACCTTGATCTCCCTTAAGCTGCTAAGCTTTCTCTCCAAGGGCCAATAGCTCTAATACTAATTGTTAAGATTAAGAAATACTGAGAGGGGGGGTGGGGGGTGAATCAGTATTACAAAACTTTAAACATAAACTTAATAAACTCCAACTTAACCATATAATTTCTAAAATGAAAATAACATAAGCACAAAACACATAACTCATAAGACCATGAATTTTTTGTCAAGGAAACCCTAGCCAAGGGAAAACCATGGTGGGGATGGTACCCACAAATATGTACTAAAATTATTGTGTCCATGTTAGGAGACCTAGCCCTGTTAGGAGCTAAATATTACATTAGCACATTTCCTTGTTAGAGGAATACAAAAACCCTATGAAAGGTATACTGAGCTCACTGCTCATACAATTAGAAATATGATTATGTTACAATGCTTTTCAAGAATGAACAATACAAGCATCTTCTATGCTTAAGTAGTTCTAGTTGTAGCTCGCATCACCATCCATTTGATTCTAACATCACAATGCATACATTCATCTGTTTACATCACATCCATACTTGGCTTCTCAAAATCTCTTCATATATATATATATATATATCTTATTACATTACCCATTCGACTCCCAAATACATCACAAAATGGAACTAACACTTTTACAAAACTAAAATACAAATTTGGAGGTCATACATTACAAAAATAGAGGTAGTACCCAAACCAAATTCAACTTAGCATGTTTAGATTCAATGTTACACTTCCTCAATCATCGTGACCATTCAACTGCTTTGTCTCGTTGTATTACTGTCTTCACATGACTTCAACCATTTGTATCTTTCATCGCTAAACTCCAAAACTCAAAGTTCTAGTTGTAGCTCGCATCACCATCCATTTGATTCTAACATCACAATGCATACATTCATCTGTTTACATCACATCCATACTTGGCTTCTCAAAATCTCTTCATATATATATATATATATATATATATATATATCTTATTACATTACCCATTCGACTCCCAAATACATCACAAAATGGAACTAACACTTTTACAAAACTAAAATACAAATTCGGAGGTCATACATTACAAAAATAGAGGTAGTACCCAAACCAAATTCAACTTAGCATGTTTAGATTCAATGTTACACTTCCTCAATCATCGTGACCATTCAACTACTTTGTCTCGTTGTATTATTGTCTTCACATGACTTCAACCATCTGTATCTTTCATCGCTAAACTCCAAAACTCAAGCGACCTTAACTAAAGGTCTATCATACCTCAAAATAGCTTCTCCTGAGCTTGCATGTCTTCATTTGTCATGCGTTGTCTTCGCTGACCAAAATTGTACTGCTATACTCTATAATTTTGCTTTTTGTACTTAGTCATTTTTACAAGTCTCAACTCCAAAACTATGTTTCACTCTAAGTGATCGTTCATAACTGATGTGTTTCCATAAATGACAACCCTAAGGTGTTCCTAAAAACTCCTGAATTAACCACTTGCCAACAATATATCCTTTTTGTTGGTTTGAAAAAAAACACAAGATATATATATATATATATATATATATATATCTTATTACATTACCCATTCGACTCCCAAATACATCACAAAATGGAACTAACACTTTTACAAAACTAAAATACAAATTTGAATTAACCACTTGCCAACAATATATCCTCTTTGTTGGTTTGAAAAAAATCACAACAAGATTTTAATAATTTCAATAAATTGATGAGCAAATGTTCATTTTTAGGAACGTTGACATTTACTAAGCCATTTGAGCTTGAATGTGATATTTCATGTAAAGGTATTGAGGTTTTTCTAATGAAAAATAAACACCCTATTTCATTTGAAAGTAATAATTAGGGTAGGTGAAATGAGCTATTCAATCAATGACAATGAGATGTTAGCCATAATGCATGCATTGGCTAAGTTTAAGCAATATTTGGTTGGGGGAAGATTAATTGTTATAACTAATCACAATAGTGTAAAGTACTTCCTAAATAAAAAAGATTTGACAGATAGGTAGTAAAATGGGTTAAAAAAACTCCAAGCATATAAATTTGACATTGAATATGTTAAATAAATGAGGAAACTAGTGGTTTATGCACTGCGAAGAAGGACACATTTGTGCTCAATTTCAGAGATATCACCAAATTAGAAGGAGAAAATACAAGATGATTATGAAAAGAATGCTCTTTCCATTATCATTCTTGATGGCACATTTAATGAAATTCCAAAGACAAGTCATCTTGGTGTTACAAGTATTATAGGCAGATCTGTCAGAGATTCTCATGGAAAGGTTTGAAATATGGTATCCTTAAGTATGTTCATGTGTTCCAAGTGTGTTAAAAACAAAAAATGAACATACTTACCTTTCCAGTCTACTACAACCCCTACCTATTACTATTCAACAATGGGAAAGCATTTCAATGAACTCCATCACAAGGCTTCCCAAGGTGCAAGGTAAGGATTGTATCTTTGTGGTAGTGGATATATCAACTAAGTTCGCTCATTTTTTACTATTTGAGTAGGGTATGCAATAGTTTAAGTGGAAAATTTATTCTTCAAGGACGTGTTTAGACTTCCTGAGACACCTAATAATATCATTAGTGACTGGGACAACAAGTTTATGAGCTTGTTTTGGGAGGAGTTGTTCAAGTCATGTGATACTGAATTGACTCCTAGCACTAGTTATCACCCTCAAATCAATGGGAAATCATAAATAATTAATAAATGGGTGGAAGGCTACCTAAAAATTTATGTTTCAAGGAAACAAAAAGTGTGGGTAAGGTGGTTGCATTTGGGATATTATGTCACAAATTCATTTTTCATATGACTATCAAGACGTCTCTTTTATGGCCTTATATGGTTATGAAGTCCTAGCTTAATTGCCTTACTTTTTGGTGATTGCAGAGTACCTAAAGTCAAAGATTTTCTTCAGGAGAGTTAGGAAATTATGCAATCTTTGAGGGAAATATATATAGCATGCTCAAAATACAAAAAAATTGTATGTTGCTTAGCATTATATCGAGTGAGCATTTGAGGTTGTGTAACATGGTTTATTTGAAGTTACAGTCCTATAGGCATTCCACTCTCAAAAGGAGTGGGTTAGGGAAGCTTAATCATCTCTTTTATTAATCTTTTAGAGTCACTGGAGTATTAGAGAAGTGTCTTATGAGCTTGAGCTACTTGGGAGTAAAAAGATGCACAATGTTTTTCATGGATCTCGCCTCAAAAAGGAAATTGGGCACATTGTCATCCCTTTTATAGAATTAACTCCTTTGAATGAGGAAGGAAAGTATACATTGATTCTTGAGGTAGTGATTTATTTTAGAGAGTGTACCTTATGGAAGAGGATTGTCAAGGAGTACCTAGTGAAGTGGAAGAACATACTAGTAGAGGATGCTACTTGGGAGAGTGAGGATATTTTGCAGCATCTAGAGTTACAATTGCTTGAGGACAATAAATCTTGGATAGGGAGGAATGTACGGTCCCCTTCTAACATAGAGTAAAAAAATAATAAAAGTACTTTTCCAAAAAGTAGAGAAAAAATAATGAAAAATAAAACAATTGCCTTTTAAAAAAAAATAACAATAAAAATAAAAACTCATTTTCTTAAAATAGCTCTCAAAATTTATAAAAAGGGAGATTGGGGATCTCATTTTGTATGATGAAGTTGATATCTAATATTATGTTGCCAAACTAATTTTTGAGTTCATGTTTTGATTGATTGAGGATGATAGTCCTCTTTTAGATTGCTAGTTTCAATGGTGAAAGACCCACCCTAGCTAGTTGGCTCTCATAGTTGACGATTTTTTAATGTTCTTGAAGCTTTCAAGAAGATTTTAGTGTTGGAAATATTATGAATAAGAGGGCGCGCGGGTGAATCAGTACAAACAAGTATTTAACAAATTCAACCACCGATATGATTATCTGTACTAACAACTTCCAAACCACAAAGCATATAACTGAAGTAAACAAATAATAGTAAACGATATCAAGAATCCAAAACCTTAACACATAACACATGTATTTTATCATGGAAACCCTTGTTAGAGGGAAAAAACCATGGTGGGGATGACACCCACAAGCCCAATACTACAATAAATGAGTTTTCCCTATTAGGAGCTACAAATACCCTTTATGAAGGTTCACCCTGTTAGGAGTGATTAGTACATTGTTAGGAGTACAAATAGATCAACTGTGATCTACCTTGCTAGAGGATTTAAAACCTCAATAAAGAAGCTACCCTATTAAAGGATTTACAAATAAGAACATGTTAATGTTCACCATGTTAGGGGATTTGACCTGCTACAACTGTTAGGGAAAAAAAATTGTTGATCTGTAGAATGGAAATGATTGCCTATCATATCCTTTCAAATCCTTTCCTTCTTGATGCTATACTGATCTCTGTTCCTTCAATTCGTGACCGCCCAATCTGAAAAATACGGTCACAACCCTAAATCAAATGATTTAGTGCTCCTTATATAGACTGTCATTAGGTCGCACAAGACCTAGAAATTTCCACCATAGTTGGCTCAAAAGATTAGCCAACCTCCTCAAAATTAGTGTCAACAACATCCAATATTTAATCCTCAAAATATATTACCAATATTAGAATTATTGTTTTGGCCACAGATCCACCGCCTTAATTAATTAACATAAAACTCTGATCAGTGATTAGATAGGTAAACTGTCTTCAAACTCAAAACATAATTCAATCAAAACTTGAGACAAATTTTTGTGGTTGGAATCATGGATTCCACATACCATATACATACTATACCTATGATCGCAACATCTGAATATTTCCTCAACTCGACCACTACCACAATCTATGTCTGATATTGTTCTTCTTGAATTCCAGTCAACATACATAGTTGAAATACTCTTTACCAATCATGTACAATTCTTACCGATCATTGTAATTATGATAACTGAATACATTTCCATCAAGGAAAACCAATTATGCATCCACTCATGACCAATTTGCATATCTCTTCCAAAACTATCATAATACCAACAATCTCCCTCTTTGGCCTTGATGGAAAAAAATTTCTAATAATCATCTCAAAAATCTTATCATCATTCAAACGTACTACAATATCATCCTCAAATCATACCCCCTTATATTATGAATGATATCACATCTATCTCTCACATCTATTCATTTCCTATAACATCATTACATCATTCTCCCATACAATACAATACACATCATTCTCCCCCTTTTTGTCAACAATGACAAAGGATTATAAGTACATACCAGAATTACATTCTATCAAAAACACCCTTGAAATTTGACTTTGCAGTCTCCAATGAATTTTCCCATTACTCTTGTAATCATTCCATAGATAAAATATGTGCATGTAGAACTGAAGCTTTTCCTTCCATATCATTCAAAGTGCTCACCTCTCGTAGACTTTGTAATGTTTTTGCATCACTCACATTTTGTTTCCTGGGATACATGGCAGGAGCTAGATAGGTCTGCAGCTCCATAAGTGATAATATTCTATTATCTTTCTCTACTTGCATCTTCTTCATGTTATATGAAATCATTTTCACCTTAGCAGTGTATGCTGAAACTGAACTAGTTAGGGGATTAAACTTTGTAAACAAATCATCAAGCTCTTGTTTAGATTCCTTTCTCTTCTTCTCTAGATCCCATGTAAAAGATGTAAACTTGGAAAGCATTACACAAATATTTCCCATTTTTGTAGAATTTCCTTCACTTTATTCACTAGAACTGCAATTGACTCCTTTTCTACTGATATGATCTCTTTCAACTTATCAGCTCGTTGCTTCTCATATTATATCATTGCTAACTCCATAGGCGCATTCTCCAAGTTAGGTACTTGATCAGAAACAACCTTGACCAATATACCCAATTGATCAATAGGATTATCTTGTTTGTCATATCCCACATTAGGTACTAAATTCCTAATGATGTTTCTGGCTCCTTTTAGTATTCTGACCTTCTTTCTGTTTCCCTTCAATTTGTCCCTCTCTTCTTTCTCCCTGAGTTTATTAGACATTTTCAATAGCTCTTTAGGGCTCATATGAGTAATATCAATAATTGTTTGCATTTCTTCATTAGATTCTTCTTCATCTTCAAAACTAGTTGGATTCTTTGTTTTTCTCTTCCTTACTGTGATACCTTCACCGATTAGATTTAGTTTCCTCTTTACTGAAAGTATATCCTCATCATCCTTATGACCTATCTCTTTCTCAACAATATTTCCTTTTGGTGCTTCAACATCAGTTTGAGTTTCAATGTTCCATGTCTTCTCTGGGATATAAGAGATAACATTATCTATGACATCATTAATCCCTTCAGTTGCTCTCTCTTGTGCTTTTCTTTCCTCTTCAACCGATTTTCAATCAGCAGTAGTCTCGGACTTTACAAACTTTGTCAATAAATCCACTGTCTCATCTCTTACCAATTGAGTATCTCCAATGAGAATTCTTGTAACTCTATTCCTTGTCTTAGATTCTTCTCTCATTTCTTCAATTGTCAACTCTATATGTTCAATAGATAATTTGGGTTGTAAAAGTGCAAGTTCTTGTTTCATCATTACTATGTTAATCTTCAAGGATTCTCTCCATCTTTTGTCAACTACATTAAATAGTTCTTTAGGCACAACTTTTCATAGTTTACTAGGTGATTTGCAAAAAGTATGTAGACTTTCGACAACTACACTTTCTATCTTTCTTTTCTCTTCACTGCCAAATTTGTCAAAGTGAGTCCACACATATGTCATTCTTCCATGTTCCTTAATGTCTTTAACAATGTTCTCAAGAATAAAAGCATTGTCAATTTTATCAGTTTCCATAGTAGTAGACTTCTTCTCAGAATCAGCTTCAACCTTTTCTTTACCTCCCTTCTTACTCTTTGACTCTTTATAACTTGATGACATTGCTTTCTTTCTTCTGTAACTTCTCTGGATAGTCTCAAGTGTCTCCTTTTTTGATTTAGTATTAATAAGAGTGGTAGAAGTAGATGTTCTTTATTTTAGTACCGAACTCCTTGTAACTCTTTGAGGTATAACCTCTTCCACTTCAACTTCAGTATCCTTGAGTCTTGCAGCGGATGTGCTTGCTTCCTTACTCTCCATTTTCTTTCTAAGTTTTATCATCATTTCAGGTGTTATGCCACTCATTTTGGCTAGATTTTCAACTTGTTTTCTAATATTTCTTTGGATTATAGGTGATCTCAATTCATTTTAAATTTTCAATGATGACTCTTCATAAGTTCCAAACCCAGGTGTTCAAGTATCAAAAGGTTTTGACAATAAAACATCAGCAGGAATAGTAACTAGATCACCATCAACTTCATAACCCATAGCATGTATCCAAAATGTTCTAGGTTGCACTTCTTGCAACATATAGGTATTTGTATCTACTAGAAAATATATATCATCTTTGTACTTCTCAACAATACCGTTTGGGATTCTTTCTCTTAAGTGCATTTTGCTTTGAAAATATTTAAAGTAACCCCACATAATCAAATTAAAATCATTTCCTAAAGCCCTTATGCATTGCTTAATCTTCATTACTACCATTCTATCCTTTGACCATGTAATAGAACCTATTCTACGAAAAATGATTCTGAAGGTAAATGAACATACATACAAGGAGTGATCCATATTTGAATGATTTCTTCTTATCTTTCTTGATCTTCTCCATGTTCACTAAGAATTGAATCCTCAACATCTCACAAAGATCATATTTTGCATCTTCCTTCACCATTCTATAAGCAACATGAATAGCTCCACTAGGTAGGTTGTTCAACTGACTAGAATGATATACTCTGTATCCTATCACCATTTAAGCGAATTTCACTTCCTTGTCAATTATATCCTTGATAGTCATGGCTTGGTGATCCTATTTGGATTCTGTTAAGTGAGTAACCAAATTTGCAACAATAGTTCATAGAGAAGGTGTTTCACCGGTCACACAAAATCCAGTAAATTTGTTGATTAACTCCTTTGTAATCTTGTGAGACTTGTCCAACAAAATTAATTGATCATGTACTCTTCTCAAAACATATCTTATCCATTCTAGATGAAAATCATCAGGTATCTCAGCCGCATAAGTGAAACTTTTATGAACCAAATGCATATGCTCGTCTTTCACCTTCAAATCATCTCTCAACTTGAGCAATTCATTTTAAATGTCATCAGCTCCAATTTCTTCCATTTTTTAGTGTATAAATGAATGAATGTCTTCAGTTAACAATACACCATAGGGTATTGAAGATAGGGAACCCATTGGATCATTTTCATTTGCCTTCATTAGGTGTAACTTGAATACGGGTCTTGCCTTATCAATGATGTCGACCAAAACTAGAGTGTCCATAATGTCAATAATCAACAAAAAATCTTGTAAATATCTTTGTAATTCAAGCTATAACCTTGACTTCACCGATAGATTTTCATGCACGAAATCTTAGTCCATAAACACAAATGATTTTCGCAATGGAATGTAACCAAATGCACTTCAGTAAACTTTGTTAGGATGTAAAGTGATAAAAGAGTTTAATTTCTCATCTTTATAACATTTGAGAATGTAGTCGTTAGCCATAACAGTTAAATAGTGCTTTCCACTGACCACAACGGTTAAAACATAACACTCATTATATACACACAAACACTTTATCTTCACTAACCATCATTAAATCACAAATAAGCATCTCAAAATTCATACGAATCTTACTTCTCATGAATTTAGGGGATCAGTAAATGATTTGACTATAAGCGCCCCCCCTAAGCAAATAACGTGCTTAGTTCACCGATAGATTTTCAATATTTTTTGGACTTGTGGAGTTCTTAGTTAACTCCGATGAATTCAATTCTTCTTTCCTTACCCATGTCCTCTTCATATCATTTCTTACTTCATCAACATTAACAGTCTCCTTACCTTTGATATTCTCATCATTGCTCACCGGTTGACCTCTATTATACTTTTTTTCTCTACATGACCTAGCAAGATGACCAACCTTGTTACATACATAACATACCATGCCTGTTGGATTCTAGGGTCCATCATTGTCTCTAAATGACCTTAATCTACAATTCACAGCCACATGTCCATAGTTGTGACATTTAGAACAAGTAACATCTGATTGATTACCTTGATTGATAGGTCTCTGATTTTTGTAATCATATGACCACTGGTTGTTGATTCTCACTCTGCACTCATTAGCTCCATGTCCATAGTTATTGAAATAGTAACAAAATCCATGAAATATATTAGATCTAGCATTATAGTTATCAGTTCTACCATAGGATTGTTCTGATCTATTAGTAGAACCTCTAGGTCTAACTTTTGGACCAATTAGTTTAAACCAACATACATTAGCAGTATGACCTTCCTTATGAAAATTAAAAAATATTGCTTTATACCTTCTCTTTCCAGTATTATTGTTCACCTTGGGTATTGATTTTCTTTCTCCATTGATGTTCTTAGTGCCAGAAGATTCACAAAATTCAAAGCTTAAAACACCTAAACCTTGTTTCTCTCCATTCATCCTATGCCTTCCAAGTTGTTCATCAAGTTAAGCAGAACTCTTTCTAAATTTATCTAGCAGATTGTTTGTAGCATTCAAATCTTCTTTTAGCTTTTCATTCTCTTTCCTTATTACCTCATTCTCTCTTTCAACATCAAATTTATCTTCATATGTATCATGTAAGTGTTCCTTCAATGTAGCAACTTCTTGCTCCGGTCTTAATAGTTGCTTCAAATTTTCTATTAGGGTTTCATCTTTAACCTTTAGGGCACATTCAACAATTTTCTTGGCATCATAAAAAACTCTTCTTTTTTCAAGCTCTCTTTTCAGATTTTCCACTTATCTTTTGAGTCCACTCTTTTTATCCATCAGATCTACAAGTGCTTCCTTTGATTCTTCAGATAAAATTCCTTTATATAGTTGCTCAATGTAGTCTTAAATTTCACTCAATTTCTCAACAAGCTCTCTTATCCTAGAAAGGGAACACCTCAGGTTTTCCTTGAGTTCATTAATAACTTTACTTGCATCCTCAAGTTTATTTTCATACTAGTATCTATCCATGTTGACTTATAGGGATCTTTTCCTCAAGTGGTTAGGCTTAATATCAGGAGGACCTAAGAGCTCTTATACCAATTTTTGGAAATATTATGACTGAGAGGGGGGGCGAATCAGTACAAATAGGTAATGAATAAATTCAACCACCGATATGATTGTCTGTACTAACAACTTCCAAACCACAAATCATATAACTGAAGTAAACAAATAACAATAAACAATATCAAGCATCCATAACCTTAACACACATAACACAAGTATTTTATCGCAGAAACCCTTGTTAGAGGTAAAAAACCATAGTGGGGATGACACCCACAAGCCCAATACTATAATAAATGAGTTTTCCCTGTTAGGAGCTACAAACACCCTTTGTGAGGGTTCACCCTGTTAGGAGTGATTAGTACACTTTTAGGAGTATAAAAATATAAGCTATGATCTACCTTGACAGAGGATTTCAAACCTCAATAAAGAAGCTACCATGTTAAAGGATTTACAAATAAGAACCTATTAAAGTTCACCCTATTAGGGTATTTGACCTGCTGCAACTGTTAGGGAACAATAAGATTGTTGATCTGTAGAATGGAATTGATTTCCTATTAGATCCTTTCATCTCCTTTTCTTCTTGATTCTATATTGATCTCTGCTCCTTCAATTCATGACCTTCCAATCTGAAAAAATGATCGCAACCCTAAATTAAACAATTTAGTGCTCCTTATATAGTTTATCATTAGGTCCCACAAGACCTAGAAATTTCCACCATAGTCGCTCAAAATATTATCCAACCTCCTCGAAATCAAAATCAACAACATCCAATATTTCATCTTCAAAACATATTACCAATATTAGAATTACTGTTTCAGCCAAAGATCCACTGCCTTAATCAAATTTACATAAAACTCTGATCGGTGATCAAATAGGTAAACTGCCTTCACACTCAAAACATAATTCAATCAAAACTTGAGATAAAACATTGTAATTGGAATCATGGATTCCACATACCATATACATATTGTATCTTTGATCACAACTTCTAAATCTTTCCTCAACTCGACCGCTACCACAATCTGTGTCTGATATTGTTCTTCCTGAACACCAATCAACATACATAGTTGAACTACTCTTTACCTATCATGTACAGTTCTTAAAGATCACTAATAATGATAACTGAATACATTTCCATCAAGGACAACAAATTATGCATCCACTCATGACCACTCTGCATATCTCTTCCAAAACTATCATAATGCCAACATTTAGTTTGGAGTGATGAAGTACTTTTTGGTTGTCTAATGTTGGTTTCTAGCATTTGGTGTATAGTGTGGTTTTAATTGTTTTTAGAGTGATTGTGTGAGATTTTTTATTTTTGGAGGTGTGTTCTTTGGGTAGCTAAATTCATATCTTGCTCATATCTTCTAAAGGAATGTGTATCTACTTCTAGGTATTAGTTTATACCTCTTTCCTAACTCGGGAGATACATATTGAGAGGTTATTTGTAGCCATTGATGAAGCTTTTATTTTTTCCAAATGAAAATCACACTCAAGGAGGTTGTAAACAATATACCCTTTCTAGTGTTTCAAACTAAGTTAAAAATTAGACTTTTCAAAGTTCTGAAATCTGCTCATTGTTGTGACTTTATGTAAGGTACTTATTGGTAAGTTTGAAAAATTGATTATTGGAGTTTTTGGCACATTTGTGTACCCTTTCTTGCCAAGTTTAAGAGAATTCAATGCATTCTTTATGGTCTTATTTGAATTTTAAAAAAAAAAATTCAATTTCTTATCTTTGATATTGTACATGAAACTAACTCCGTATTTGAAGGGTTTCAAGTTATCACATACTAGTTTTCTAATTAAGTGCTAATGGTGTCAAACCCCTGCTTAGCTCAATAGCTGCAATTTATGTTTCATACTAACAAAGAGGCCCTCTCATTTGTTACCAAAAAACAATCTTTCTTCCTTCTATGATTTCTACTGATTAAGTGGCGATGGATTCAAAACCCCCACTCCATACAATTTATTGTTGTAGGCAATGCATTTATTAGTTTATGTAAATTTGTATGTATCAAAAGCTAACAATCAACAACCATTCTACCTTAATTTCTATATTGTTTCATATATTTCAAAAAATATTATTACACAAATTTATAGTTTATCAAGAGAAACAACACGACGAAACAACAATAGTATATAAGTTATGCATATAGATGCATCAAAGAAATGATATCAAACAACCAAACATACTTAATAATTCCTCTCCAAACTCCAAAACTTTATATGCAATAAAGAAGAGACCATTGAAAATATAGTAAAATATAATGATGTGACATTCATTTAATATTTATAGCAATCATAATAGTAAATATTTCAAGAGGAAACCTTGTGCTAGAATGTTGTCACAATTCATCACACAAAAGTTCCCCTAAAAATCTATAAAGGGCTAAGGAAATATTCGATTACAAACATCAATTAAAAATACAATAACCTTGTGATTTATAAAACATGTTGCTATTTAGGTGGCTAAACTTGCAAGAGTTGAAACCTTAAACAATCATCGACACGTGATATCTCATGGATATGTAGAAATGATTGACTCTTTGATGTGTTTTTTAGTCACATACAAACATAGATAGATTTCCACAATGAACTCATATCTCTCTTGAAATATCAATTAAATTATTAACAAATTTGCACTCTCAAGGCTTTGATTGTTAGGTCTTGGCGTACTAGATTCCCTCAGGGTTTGATGTTGTTAACTATTATCACAAAGGGATTTACATTTTTCAAAAATCACGAACTTAACTAGAGAATTGTTTATTTGGAATGAAATATTCATGGTTATGATTTATTCCTAGAGTTATTACAAATTTTAAAATTGAATTCTTTTCACAATAAATTTCTTTACACTTTAGATGTTTCCAAAAACTTCATTAATTGAAAATATTAAAGGGGAAAAGGGAGAAAGTTTTAAAAGAAAATCCTAATTTCTAAGTACTTGTTACACATTTTCATTTTCCAGCTCAATCAAGTGGTGCTGGTTAAGTTTTAAAAATAGGAAAAGAAAAGTACATGTATGATTTTACTAAGTGTTTCTACCAAAAGAGATACTATCTAGTGAAGAATAGATAAAATCCAAGTGTGTTTTTGAACATCGAAAAAATGATACAACTTTGCATTAAAATTGTTTTTATTCACGAGTTCAAATGTATGATATCCCACACAAGCCATGGGATTGACTGGCTTAATGACATATGCAAAATAATTGTACATTTGAAAATAAATAATGAAAATAAAATAGGAAAGAATGGGCAATCCAACATTTCCTGGAGGCTGGAATGATAAATCTCATTGTTGATGGCTGCGTCTCCAAGTCCTTTCGCCTCACTACTCTAGATATGCTTGCAAGAGATGATTATAAATTATGTTAGAGATTAGGATGCCAATCAGTTCATATGTAATCATCAAAAAACATATAATGATCTTTCACATGGCATCAAATGAGTCATCCTAGATATCAGATAGTAAACAACAAGTAAAGAGCAGTCTCAAAGATACAACAAAGTCCATTTCTTGTTTGCAAAAAAAAAAAGCCTCAAGATACTGTTAGTAATAACTGAGGGGGGGGGGGGTGAATCAGTGGCCTCAAAAATTTATTCTTTAAACTTTAATCCACCAATTAATACACCTCATATTATTAAGTCCCTACAAGATGTATGCCTTGAAATACTTGAAACAATTTACTGTTTGTCGGTTTACCTTGTCTGTCCTTATTCTCCTTGATTACCGATAAGTAGTAAAACTCATTTACCGATACTCAGTAAATATGCATAGTATGCCAATCAATCCAGAAATGCATATGTGAAATGTAAAACAATAAAGTAATAAACCATACACACATACCACATGGATTTTAACATGGAAACCCTGTTAAGGGAAAAACCACTGGGACCGGTACCCCAAATTTTCACTCTTCTGAAGTGAGCCCTGTTAGGAGCCAACCCTGTTAAAGGTTACAAACACACGGTTAAGTGCAACCTTGTTAGAGGATTTTTATACATAGGTTGTCACTAAGTATCTCGCATCTATGCTACCATCCTTGAATCAGTCTTTAGAATGTCAATACGCTTTATGCTAATCTTACTACCATCCTTGAATTAGCCTCCTTCTTAGACTGTCAATAGGCTTTAGGTAAGACCGTTGCTACTATCATGAATCAAATTTTTTGGTAATCTGTTAGGATATACCTCAATTATAGAAGACAGTTAAGTCCTGCTCTGTTAAGAGACTTAATGCTTCAATGGTTAAACTGAAACACAATGACCTATTCCTAATGCAACTTTGAATTGCAGATATTCAGATCTATTTATGTACTTTACCTCTCTGATCAATGTATCAATTTAGTTCCTTTGTACTTCACACTTTCTGCTCTGTGATGCTGTGCTTTACTGTTCGTCGGTGTCTGCATAATTCTTTAGCTCTCCCTTAGCTTAATTGACTAGGACTGTATGAAGTTCATCCTTCACCAGTTTCTCTTCAGCATCTTCTATCAATTCACTCCCCTGTATATCTGAGTGCTTGTGGAAATGAATTATGATTGTCTCTTATATAGACATGATTTTCCTTGATTCTTGATTCTTGGCGTGAAAAATAATCCAGCCAATTTGATTTACAGCTTTAACTCCTGATTTATCTTGTTGTTATCTTCTTGCCAACTGTATAAATCAATTGCTTTAACTGTGGTCGAATAAAACAAATAAAAAAACTAGTTAAGTCTATCTTTAAGCTCTGCCAGCTAGATATTTTGTCATTTTCTGATCTCTCTGTTCTATTGGTCAATTCTGCAGTTCGTCACCGATGACAACTGCCAGTTCCATCGGTGTAACTTCAGTTACCTTTGGGATCTCCATCCGTTGGGCATCATTGGATCTTTCTCGTCGGGCATCCTTTGATTCTACTTCGTCAGGCAACACTATCTTCTGCTCGTCGGGCATCACTGTGACTTTATCTCTATCTTTACCGGTGGTGTGCACTTCGTCGGTGTTGTCTGTCACTTAGTGAATACTTGACTTTTATGCATTGCTGAAAGCATAATCTTTGTTCCATTGATTCTCTAAAGTCTTTGGCATTATATGCATGACCATATAGTTTAATGTATCCATATTATCATCCGAAACTATTCATTATCAGATTACTCCAAACAGGAAGAGATCATATCCATAGGGAGAGTATTTGTATAAAAGTTGCAAATACAAGATAGAGACATCAAAGAAGAAGA
>MU225409.1:312238-333041 GCA_018584345.1 Thuja plicata
TATGACTGGAACTATCTAAGCATTAAAGACGCTTGTTTTTGTTCATTACTGAGAACACTTTTGTAATAGAAGTATATTGTAAGAGCTGTAAGCTTAGTTGGCCCCTAATAGGGTGTTGTATACCTTTAACAAGGTTGTATTCCTCTAACAAGAAATTGTACTATGTAATATTCATCTCCTAATAGGGCTAGGTCTCCTAACATGGACAATATACTTTAGTGCATGCTTGTGGGTACCATCCCCACCGGGGTTTTCCCTTGGCCAGGGTTTCCTCGACAATAAATAATGGTGTTATGAGTACTGTGTTATTTTTTTTATGTTCCCTTGATTTAAGTATGCTTATGGTTTATATGGAATTGGTTTAAAGTTTATTGTAAGTGTTGTAATACTGATTCACCCCCCTCTCAGTATTACCTAATCCTAACAATTGGTATAAGAGATCTGAATCCATTATGATCTCCCTTAAGTTGTTAAAGTTTGCAGGAAAACTTTGAAGCTGCACTTGGAGAACTTGATAAAAAAAAGCAGAAAATGATGACTTGAGATTCATATTAAGGAGAAAATATGGATTCATAAAGAAATTGAAAGAACAACTTGAACTTTTCAGAAATCAGAGACAAGACCTTGTGGTTCAGATAAAAGAAGATTCAGACAATGATAATTTAGATCAGATGAAGAAACTTGAAGATGAGAATTACACCTTGAAGCTTGAGAATGATGCCCTTGCTAAAGAAATTCAATTGGAAAGAGATGCTAAAAACAAGATTGAAGAAAATTTGAAAAATGCAAATGCCTTGATGGAACAAATGAAGAATGAGGCTCACCATTAGAAAAAAAATATCTAGAATTGGAGAAATACAATCAGATCATAAAATGTGAAATTGTTGAGACAAAGAAACACATTGAGAAACTACACATGAGCAGTGACATGATTGATGAATAAAGAGATAGACAGAAACCTAAAAGTGATATGAGTGGTATTGGCTTCAATGAAGCTGAATGTTCCATGAATCAAGAAGAGAAACCAAATGCAAAGATTGATGCCGAAAAACCTACTCTTGAAGAACCTAAAGAACAGATCAGACCTTTCAGAGGTAGATGCTTTGGTTGTAACAAGTTTGGACACATGAAAAGAGACTGCAGAGGTAATGCCCCTTTTAAGACCTTTTCTGGTTATTGTTTTAACTGTAATGCATATGGGCACAAGAAGGTAGAATGCAGGAAACTAAATCAATTTGGATATAGACAAGACAATAGAGGAGAACATACAGTGAAACCTCCATATTACAGATGTGATGACATTGGACACATTGTGAAATTTCATAAGCTGCAAGTAAATCAGGATAGAAGACCTCCTATATGTTACAAATGAGGTTTTGCAGGTATAATGGAGTAAACAACAGAAGAGTACCACCTCCTAGGAATACATACAAGAATGACAATGATACTGGTAAGATTATTGTAGGATTGGAGAGTGATTTTGATAGTTGTTTCAGGAAAGCAAAAGATAATAATAGTGGAAAGATATGGAAGATCAAAGGTACAAGTGAGATATTGGTTCAGGGAGAGACAATAGACACTACTAGATCTTCGATTGATGATAACAAAGAAGAATTGACCTAATTGGTTGATCATGGCCTTAGGGGGAGCATTGGATAAAGATATCAGAATATATCCCACCCCTAATTTTGAAGAGTGATCTATAGCGAGCTTAGGTATGATCATGGCCTATATCATGAAACTTATATTTAAGATCACAACATCGAACGATGTATATATTTTGATAGCGAGATTTATGACTAACTGGACAATATTGGATAATGTGAGATTTTATAACTTAACATTGTATAAAGTACCGAATGATTATCTACTTTCTTACCATTTGACGAGCAATGACCTAAGGAAATCAGAGAGAAAAGAGATTTAGACCATCTAGAAATTACCTTGCGTGATCGATCGAAGCAAATACTCTGAATTGAGTGTGTGAAAGGTATTTGCATCATCTACTTATACAAAAACTATGGATGCACCTGTGATATTGATGTTGTGGATAGACCTAGGTATAAATTCAAGAAACATCCTTTTGAATCCTATGAAGAAGACCCTGAAGGAGCATTTTCTTAGACACCTCACGATGTCTTGCATGTAGAAGACATTAGGGCATATATTCATTGCAAGTATGACATACTGGGTATCGATGACATTTCTCTTGAAATGGAATACATGAATGATAATATCATTATGAAAGATGAATTCAAACATGTTAATGAGTTAAACGTTATGAAAATTTTGGACTTACATGAATTTAGCGAAGAAGAATGGTCTAAGATATTGTTGAGCAAAGTACATGATCAATTTATTTGGATAGGTGAATAACCTGTGAAGATATGTAGTGAATTGATACATGAGATTACTAGTTTGGACAATACTGGAATTATTCCTGTGGTGGAGAAACATGTTAAGAAGCAAGTTGAAACCCTAACACACTCGAAATGGGATAGGCAAGCTATGATAGTAAATGACATCTTTCAGTAGGATGTGATATTGATTACTATGTTACTTGGTTACAAATTCTACTATAGTAGTAGACCTAATTATGTATCTACTAGAGTTATTATGGTGGCCTATAGAATGGTGATTGAAAACACAAAGTATAACCTATGTGAAGTGTTGGAACAATAGTTTTTGGAGAATGTGAAGTTGATAAAGAAAGACAAATCCAAAACTTTCAGATTCGGTTCACTTCTAATGCACATGTACATACACATTGAGCATATATTTCTAGGAATGCACCCTAGTGGTTGGAGAAAAGGGATACCTACTGGTATTCAAATTTCATAGAGTTATCGAAGATGTAACAACACATGGGTTGATGGAGAACTGTTTGGAATGATTAAGATTCTTCAGAGGAAGATGAAAGGAAGATATAGGATCCCTGAAGACTTAGTTGAAAAATACAAGGATACAATCTATTTCATGGTTGAAACTGATTGTGTATGCTTTGAGACAGTTGTTCCAAGAAAGAAATGGTCTCATCCTATGGGATATGAAGTGAGTTCAAAAATACTAACCATGCAGATCGAACATGTTTTGGCATCTAAGGTAGATACATCTGAGAAGAGATGGGGTACTTATGAAGAAAAATCAATTGAGGTGAGAGAAGAACAGACTAGAGGATCGAGGAAAAGAAAAGTAGAGAATATCATTCATGAATCTAGAGTTAAGGCATGATTTACTGAGGAAGAGTTGAGGGAAGTAAAGAGGAAATTGGCAGAACGATCTTCTGGATTAGCAAGTGCTAGTACTTCGGCCCTTCCACATCCTGAAGTTGTGATGACAACTACTGCACCTACTACAATCATTGATGTAGACACCTGTTCATCATCTTTGAAAACCTCGTAGGCAGTAAAATTGGTTCCTAGAGTGAGCACTAAATCCACCAAATAGAAATCACCACCTAAAGAACAGAGGACTGAGAGAGAAGAAAAGAAAGCTATAAGTGATAGACAAGTATGGAAGCCTGACTTGAATATGATTGAGAAGAGAACGATTGAGCAAGGAAAGCTGGTTACAATAGACAAATACTATGATAGGTATGAGGAATCTGAGAAAATTAAGATTGAAGATATTGTAGTAAATTATTTACTTGTTTTCAAGAAAAATCTATTGGAGATTGAGGGCAGTATACCGACGCTTTGTATGGAAGATTGGAAATAAGAAAAGATTTAGCACATATTGAAGATGAGACTATTAGGAGTCAAGTGATTGATAAAATGTTACCTGTGATATCTATGCAAGAAAGAGATATAATATTCAAAGAACTAAAACCTTTATTGAGAACTAAGGCAAGATTAGTAAAGATCATGGCAAGAAAGTATGAAGATATTACTGAAGAGACTGAGAAAGCACTAGATCATATAATTATGTCAACTATTCCTGAGAAGACTACACCTACTAAGAATACAATGCCTACACCCTTAGGAATGGGGGAGAGTTCAATAGCAGCTGAGGCAAGTGTTGAGAAGAGTGAAGATGACATGCAACCAGAATTCTATGTTTCTAGTGTGCCTATAACACTTGACACTTCTCATGATGAGAAGGACCCTTTCTAAGGAAACATTGACAGTACTATGGCTAAAGAGGAAGAACTGAAAGAGGAAGAAAAAAAAAAGGAAGAGGAAGTACAAAAATAAATGAAGCAAGAATAAGAAGCAAAAGATGAAGTCAAAAATGAGGTAAACACATCTTCTATCCTATTGTTGGCAAGCAAAGAAAAACCTATAGATGTTGATGTTGATCGCATGAATGAGGATGAGTTGGTGAGCTTAGCTTTCACTGCACTTACTAAAGCAAAAGAAAGATCAGAGCAAAAGAGTGACAAGAAGACTAAGGTAATGTCCATGGAAATTGATACTGTGAATAAATTGCTTCCAGTACCTATTGTTTTCCAGAGTAGAGATGATATAGAAAAATTTGAAGATGGCACTTGATGAGTTTGATGGTCATTATGAGAACTTAGTGAAGATTGCAAAAGATAAGGAAGAGAAGAGCTACTTAGAGAAGAAACTGATTGAAGTTTGCTAGTCTATTTCATGGGACTTGGGCATTTAGATAACTATTATAGCAAATTCTAAAAGTTGTGTTGCACATGGCAGGAAGGTATTTAGTTACTCAATGAACCCAATCAGACATGTTCAGAACATTGAGGACATTATTGCTAAGGATAGGGAAACCTTGAACAGTATGATGGACAGTTGTGAGACCTCCTCACAATCTATGATGGAGATGGATAAAAAAGTAACATGAATTTTGGATAAGATAAATGTGTTGGATATTGAGAAAGGGAGAGTTATGACAAGGTTTGGTTTGCTAAAGATTTTAATCAATCCTAAGTTAGCAATTCTTGAAACCCACTTATTTGACATGGAGAAGACTACTGAAGTAATAACAAACTCTATGCCCACAAAGTTGAAAGCATCAGAGACTACATCATTTTCATTGAATGGACTAATTCATGTTAGTCATCTATTAAGTCATGGAGTGCATAAGTGAAGATCTTGGAAGATTCTTTTCAAGATATTATGAAAAATGGTGAGCAAGCACTAGTCTTATTACTTTTTATGCACCTTTGTCATTGTTGTCAAAGGGGGAGAAGAGAAGAGAATAAAAATTGGAGAAGAGAAGAACAAAAAAAATAATAAAATATGAAAAAAAAGAAAAATGATTAGAGGAGAAGAGAGACAGTAAAATGAATAAGGGAGAAGAAGGAGAAATACAGAGGAGAGTTTTTTTGTTGGAACACTTAGTACATTTTTGTTAAGTGTTTCCATCAATGACAAATGGAGAGATTGTTGGAAAGTGATCAATTTTGTGTGATATGATTCACTTTTTTGTTGTCATTTATGGCAACACATAGGGTATATTGATCTATTAATCAGGAGTTAAGTTTTGGTGATTCTATTCTGGAATCGACTAAGTATAGAGAATAAATACAGAGGTATTTTGGGTATCAAAGATCGAGATCAACAAGTTATGTCGAGAGATATTAGAGGGAGATACTATGGGGTATGTAAAACCTACATCTAAGATTGTTTAGTTTTGGTAAAGTTTACAGAGAGTTACAGTAAAATGAAGACATGCGACAACAACAAAACAATGATACAAAGCAGTTGAACTGAAGCGATGATTTGGGGAGTATGACGTGGACTCCTAGCAAGCTAAGATAGATTATGATTTTTGATAATCTATATTTTTATTATGTAAGAGCATCGACTATGTATTTGATATTTACTTTATTAATTGTATTTTGTATTGAGAGCCGACTATGCAATATTTGGTTAAGAGAGCTGACTTGGTATATATATATATATATATATATATATATATATATATGAAGAATTTTTGTTGAGCGAGGTATGCAAGTGGAGCATGTGATATGAGAGATGCGAATGGAAGAAAAAAGGGTTGACAAAGATCATTGAAGAACTATGAATGGAACTATCTAAGCATTAGAGATACTTATTTTTGTTCATTTTGAGAACACTTTTGTAACAAAAGTATATTGTAAGAGCTATAAACTCAGTTGGCCCCTAACAAGGTGTTGTATACCTTTAACAGGGTTGTATTACTCTAACAAGGAATTGTACTATGTAATATTCAGCTCCTAACAGGTCTAGGTCTCCTAATAGGGACATTATACTTTAGTGCATGCTTGTGGGTACCATCCCCACCAGGGTTTTCCCTTGGCCAGGGTTTCCTCGACAACAAATAATGGTGTTATGAGTATTGTGTTATTTGTTTATGTTCCTTTGATTTTAGTATGTTTATGATTTATATGGAATTGGTTTAAAGTTTATTTTAAGTGTTGTAATACTGATTCACCCCCCTCTCAGTATTACCTAATCTTAACACAATTTATTGATACTTGGTAGACAACTAAACAGTAAGTTTTGAAATCATAGTTGATATTTCACTGAGCTGAGTCTTATATTTGATATTGTTTTGTTATATATCTGGATGAATTTGGGACTACAGGATAATTTTGTGAGGGCAATGAGTCTAACTGATTCACCCCTCTCTTAGTTATTCTAACAATCGGTATCAGAGATATCGGTGCTTATCAAGGAGCTATCAGTGCTTATTAAGGAGCATATAGTGCTTAGAAGAAAATTTTCAAGGACTTAAGCTAAAGATCACAAGATGTATAAGAGAGATGCACCTAAGATGAGCAAGGATAACTTCCAGACATGGAAAAGAAGAATGAGATTATACCTATCAGGAATTGCAAGCAACATTAAAGATTTTCTGGACAATGAATTCATTCTACCTACTAGAGCTTTGACAATAAATTAGTTGAAAGAAAAACACGAGCATAACCTTATCATGGTGGAGATTGCCTCTTCACTTACCAATTCTGAATTTGAAGACATCAAGAATTGTACAAGTGTCAAGTAGATGTGGGATCAACTTACAACAATTTATGGAGGAGATGTAAATGTACTGAGAGCCAAAGATGAGAGCCTTATGGAAATTTTGATGACATGTGAATGAAGGAAGGAGAAAAAATCACACAATACAATACCCGACTTAAGGAATTTGTGAATGCTATTCGAGGATCTAGTGGAGCCATTAATGAAGATACAATTGCGAGTAAGATTCTTAGAACTCTGTTGCCTATTTATTCCATAAGAGTCTCTGCAATACATGAAATGAGAGCAGCACTTGGAAACAACATTAATGTTGATAGTCTTGTTGGAAGATTGATTTATTTTGAGCTGAATAACTTTGACAATAGTATTGGACCATCTATGGAATATGCTTTTATGTCTACTTTGAAAATTGGTAAATCTAGTAGCAAACACATAATCATAAATAACAGTGATAGTGATAGTGATGACAAGGAACTTGATGAACTTGAAGCTTTAATGGTTAGAATATTACACAAAGGTAAAGGAAGATATAAAGGTAAACTACCTTTGATATGCTTTAATTGTAAAGAGATTGGCCATTTTACTGCAAGATGCCCTAACAAAAAGAATGATGATAGAAATGATAGATCTAATGTCAGAAAGGATGATCGTGACTTCAGAAGCAACTAACAGTATATTAGAAGAGATAACCAAGATTACAAGGATAAAGGTAAGAAAGCTTGTTACATTGTTGAAGATAAAGTTAATAACAGTAACTCTGGCAGTGATGAATATATTGAGACAATATTTGTAGCATTGAAAGATGATTGAGATGAGGATGAATGGTATGTAGAAACAACACTTATCTCTAAAGTTAGTAAACATGATATTTGGGTTATTGATAGTGACTGTACACATCACATGAATTGTGATAAAGGAAAATTTGAATTTCTTGAACATTATGATGGAGGATAAGTAAGAATGCTCGGAAATGATACACCATGTCAAGTAAAAGGAAAAGGTACTATTATGCTGAATAATCAAATCAAATGTGAAAATGCTTATTGGGTAAAAGGACTTAACTACAATCTGTTGAGTGTTTCATAGTTGAACAACACAGGTCACCGAGTTGCATTTGAGAATAGAAAAGCAAGAATCTATGATGGAAAAGGAAAATTGATTGGTATTGGTGAAGAATCTAAAGGTAACTTATTCTATCTTGACACAGCTGAAGCTACTTGTTTATTGGAAAAAAATGAAGATATATGGCTATGACATAAAAGATTCTGTCATGTAAACTTTGACAACATGGTTAATATTAGTAGAAAAAGAAAATTTAGAGGCTTACCGAGCTTATCTAAACTAGACCATGTAATGTGCAAAAATTGTCAAATGGGTAATATGTCAAAATCTAGTTTCAAGAGCAAGAATTTTTCATCTAATGACATTTTGGAGTTATTTCATACAGACTTATGTGGACCAATGAGAACACAAAGCTATTATGGAGATAGATATTTCATTTTATTTGTTGATGACTACTCTAGGATGATGACTGTAATGTTTCTAAAAGAGAAATCTGAAGCATTTAAGATGTTTAAGTGGTATAAAGCTAAAGTGGAAAAAGAAACTGATAGAGATCTGAAGTGTTTGAGATCTAATAGAGGAGGTGAATTTATTTCTAATGAATTCACTAACTTTTGTAATGAGTATGGATTCAAAAGGCAGGTTTCTACACCAAGAACACCACAACATAATGAGATTGCTGAAAGAAGGAACTAATCAATTGTTGATTATGCAAGGACATTGATGATTAAGAAAGGAGTTTCACAAACATATTGGAGAGAAGCAACCAACACAACAGTATACACACTGAACCGAGTACAACTAAAGAAATATTCAAACAAAATACCTTATGAACTATGGTATGGATATACACCAAATGTACGTTATTTTAGAATATTTGGTAGTAGGTGTTATATTATGAAAGATGATAAAATGGAAAATTTGATTCAAAAAGTGATGAAAGAATATTTCTTGGATATCCTACTAAGAGTAAAGATTACAAATGTTTGGACAAGGAAACTAACAAAATCATTGAGAGTGCAAATGTGAAAGTTGATGAATTTGTTGAGATAAATGACGAGGACAACGTGAAAGAACCTGAAGATTACATCAAATTTGTTTACTAGGAAGAACCTGATACAATACCAATGCAGATGCCTAAAATTACCGGACAATAGACTAACATTACCAGGAAACAGAATAGTGTCACCGAGAAATAGGTAGCACAAACTGAGAATCAGGAAAATGATTAAACAAAAGATCATGAACCAGAAGACAATGTAGATACTGAAGAAGATGATGAAATACCTAGAACTGAACCTATACTTTCTAGATATGTAAGAAGACACCATCTATGAGATCAGATGATTGGAGATAAAAGAGAAAGCATATTGATAAGAAGTAAGTTTAGAGATGACACTTGTTTAATTTGTGAATTTGAGCCTAAGAATGTTAGAGATGCATTAGAAAATTAAGAATGGTATAATGCCATGAATGAGGAAATTGAGAAGATACAGAAAAATAAGACATGGACATTAGTTTTGAGACTGAGTGATAAAAATGTCATTGGCACCAAATGGATCTTCATAAACAAATTGAATGAAGATGGGAATGTAATCAGAAATAAAGCAAGATTGGTTTCCAAAGGGTATGCACAAGAAGAAGGAATAGACTATGGAGAAAATTTTGCACCAGTTGCTAGACTTGAAGGAGTAAGTATACTACTTGCATACGCTTCATATAAAGGATTCAAGGTATATCAAATGGATGTGAAGTCCGCATTTTTGAATGGAATACTAGAAGAGGAGGTATACATTGAACAACCCGAGGGATTTATTGATCTTGATCAGACACACATGGTATGTAAGTTACACAAAGCTTTATATGGACTAAAGAAAGCACCAAGAGCATGGTATGAAATACTGCATTCTTATCTAATAAGTATTGGATTTATTAGAACAAGTGACAACAACAATTTGTATTTAAAAGGAGGAAATGATGATAAGACACTTATTGCTGAATATTTGTTGATGATATCATATTTGGAGGTAATGATAACTTATGGACTTCATTTGCTGATGAAATGAGGAAATAATTTGAGATGTCGATGTTTGGTCAGATCAATTTTTTTCTAGGATTGCAAATTTTACAACAAAATGAAGGAATATACATTACTAAATCAAAAAAAATCAAGGAAGTACTAAAGACATTCAAAATGGAGGAATCAAAACCAGTCGGAATACCTATGGTGACAGGATGCAAACTAACAAAAGAAGACAAGACACCTAAGGTAAATCAAACCTTGTACAGATCTATGATTGGTAAATTCATGTATGTTGTACACACAAGACCTGACATTTCACATGCAGAGGGAATAGTTGCAAGATTTTGCTAACCCCAGGGAATCTCATATGACAGTTGTTAAACGAATTTTTTGATATTTGAAGAATACTGAGGATTATGGAATTTGGTATAAAAGAGAAGGAAAATTTGAATTGAAAGTCTATATAGATGCTAATTGGGCTGGAAATATAGATGATAGAAAGAACATTACTGGTGGAGAATTCTTTATTAGAGAAATACTGCTTACTTAGATTAGTAGGAAGCAAGGATGCATATCACAGTCAACTGTAGAAGTAGAGTATGTTGTTGCTACTGCAAATTATCCTAACATAGAATGGATAAAACAATTACTGAAAGGAATGAATGAAGAGATCATAGAACCAGTGATGATTTATTGTGATAATACAAGTGCTATAAAAATTCCAGTGATGCATGCAAAGACAAAGCATATTTCTATAAAGTATCACTACTTGAGGGAACAAGTACAAGAAAAACAAGTAATACTGGAATATGCACAATCAAAAGAATAGCTTGCAGACATATTCACAAAGCCCTTACCGAAGGATACATTTGAGTACTTGAGAGGTATACTAGGGGTTCGTCCCTTGTCTATTGGTAACTAAGAAGATTAGGAGGTTGCATCAACCTACATGAAATTAGAATATCAATCATGTTGATGCAAAAGCTAAATTGGACCAACACAGAGATATTCGTACACTGAAAGGTACTTACTGCACCGAATAACAGAGAAATTTTATTTTAGCTACTGAAGAGCTATATATTTCTTTTTGGTATTGTTGTCAAAGGGAGAGAAGTGATCAATGAAATATACATCCATCCAAGGGAGAAAAGAGAAAGGGAGAGACATATCTAATCTACAGAGAGATTCAAGAGCTAAAAAGACAAAACAACAGGGAGAGTCTGCATAGTGAATATTTTGTTTATACTAACATAGATTATATTCAAGCTAGGGAGAACTATAGAATTGTTGCAGTTGTAGAACAAAAGTTTGGTATTTGTTGTATGATACTTTATATTGCATATTTCATAGTGTTTCCATCAATACCAAAGGGAGATATTGATGAACTACAACCGATTATGTGTTTGAAGTCATTTGTTAATATTCAACCGAATTGCAGAAGTGATGATAAATATTATCAATTAATGTATTTCCATTGATGTCAACTTATTTTAGTATTATTATGGTGGAAAACATTTGCTATGTATTGAAGATCTGGAACAAACAATGCTTTTGTGGTCATAAAAATGAAGAGTTTTGTATACACTGAGTGACAGTAATAACTGAGTAAAATGCAGTGTATACCGAGTGACAATGATAACCGAGTAAGGGATTGTTGACACAACACAATTAATACTAAGACCGAGCAATTAATTATAATTGAGGATGAATTGAATGCTGATCTGACAATTGATAATTTTGAGGTAAAAGATAAAGTTTGTTATTTGATCAAACAGTTATTAAAATTCAAGGAAGATCAGACGACAGAGACTGAAATGTGTTTTTAACACAACTGCTGAAGATGGATCAAGTGGGAAAATGAATGATGGAGATTAAGCGGAAAGATTTGAAGGAGGAAAATTAAATGATACATGATATCTATATAAGAGACAAGGGATTAATTTGTGAATCGTGTACACAGATGCTGAAGCATACATGCAAATTTGATGCATGAATGATCAAACTGGTTAAAGACAGAACTGTGCATTTCTGCATACATCACCGAGAAAAACAAAGGAAAGAGGGTTACCGAGTAGAACATGTATAATATGAACTGAAGTGAAAAAATTGATCAGAGGTATTATGTACTTAGAATAGATCTGAATATCTGCAACTCAGAGTTGTATTTGACTAAGATCATTACTGTATCAGTTTAACCATTGTTACATATAATTCTCTTAACCGAGTGGGATAGTGAATCCTTATTATAACATTCAGAGAATGTTGATTGTTTTCTTGTTGACCCCATAGTGAATGCCTGGTCAAGAGAGAACTATTAGTATTAAATCCTCTAACAAGGTCACATTTAACAGTGTGCATTGTAACTTTTAATAGGGTTGGCTCCTCGCCGAGCTCACTTCAGAAGAGTGAAAATATTTTGGGTTACCAGTCCCAGGTAGTTTTTCCCTTAGCAGGGTTTCCACGTTAAAAATCTACATGTCAATGTGGGTGGTTGCAAGAAGTTGAGTCCCACTTTTGGGAAAAAAGTGAAAGTGCTTTCTCTGTTTTTCAAATTTTCTGTCAATTGATGTCAAAATTTGAGGCACTTAGAGATTGAATCTCAAAACAATCCACTAAAATAAAATGTAGTGCTCAGAATTTAGTTTTCAAATATGTAATTTATTTGAATACCCACATGGTAGAAAATATATTTTAGTAGGCATGTTTAAAAACATCTTTTTCAAAATGCATGTTTTTGGACCATACCCCACATGTGTACGACCACCCTATTTTGAAGTAAATAAATGAATTTTTCTAAATCCTTCTGGGGGAAGCTACCTAACACATCAAAGATTGGTTAGAATATTTTTGATTTTTTTAAAAAAATTGAATATATATTTTTTTAAATTAATTTTTAATTGACTATAAAGTACATTTTCAAAACCTCTCGTGTACGACCACCATAATTTGATGAAAATTTCAACTTTTTGGAATTTTTTTTGAAGAAAATTCTATGTAGATTGGGCTCATATAATTCATTTTTTCAAAAACCTAAATTCAAAAAAGTTATTAAAGTTTTACTGAACCTTACTATTTTAAGTTTAGGCACCACTTTTGATTAATAAATATTATAAAAATAGTAAAATTTATCATATCACTATAAAATTTATATTTTTGAAATCTAGACACTAAGAGCTCTAATGGGTTTTCATTTCGTCAAAAATTTGATTAAGAAGACTCTCAAAAAATTACGACAAGACAAAAATCTGGTATTCAAATGCCTTAGCCATTATTTTGGAGGTCAAAGCATAGGCTTGGTCCCACCAAACCTGTCCCGAACCGAAATCCAATGCAAAGGGTGGTCTTGTAAATTTAAATTTTAAAAAATGGGCACACGTTTAATAACGTGTACACCCATTTCTTAAATATAATAAATCAGCATGTAAAAATGAGTTTCTTAAATATAATTTAAAAAATAAAAAATCAATTAAAAAAATGGGCACCCATTTTTTAAATTTTGGATCGAGTGTCCGAGCTTAAGACGGGTGCCCGTTTCTAGCGGCAATTTTCAAGTCTACAAGACTTCCGCCAAATTGGTACCCAACTTCTTGCACTTACCCATGTGTATGAATGTTGTGGATTTTTATTTTACTTTACACTTTATTTTATTGACCTAGATCGGTAATCACAGTATTAATTTATTGATACTTGGTAGACAACTTAACATAAAGTTTTGAAATCACAGTTGATATTTCACTGAGCTGAGTCTTATATTTGATATTGTTTTTTATACATTTGGAGGAATTTGGGACTGTAGGATAATTTTGTGAGGGCATTGAGTCTAACTGATTCACCCCCCTGTCAGTTATTCTAACAAGCAAGTCACTGTCAAATCTGTAAATAGAATGATAGTAGCGAAGAATTGAAGAAATGATAAGGGGTATGTCAAAAATGCCTTAAACAATGATATTAAGGATCAGAGACATTATTATTGCATTAATACCTTCATAAGAAAATAATAAACAATGCCAAAGGCTCAAAGACAATGTAGGGTAAGAGGAATGTCACACAGGATGAGGGTTTTTCAAGAAGAATATGCAAAATCATAAGACAATGGACCATTATCTCAATGAGAGAGACATGATCAAGATAGTAAAAATGATATTCATGAGCATAACATAGAGACAATATTTTCCATTGACAATCAATGTTACAATGTTAAAATAGTGGTAAAAATAATATGCATGAGAGCTGATCAAATTCATCAAAGCAAAGATATTCACTATCATAGTGACATGATATAACCAATGAAGCCATGGCGACTTATTTAGCACTCCGAATGAAAGGGGTTAAAAATAATAGAAATTTCAACATGCAAAAAGAGTGTAAACCTGCAAGAATCCCTTGATACTTCATGCACAAAAGGAGAAAAGTATTGATCGTAAAAATAAACAAGGAAATTTAAACCGTTTCAACATTTCTTTGCATAAACAGAGCTTGAAGAAATTAGTTCTTCTTTCTTGCAAATAATATGAAGTTTACCATAATGTTAAATGCAATGATCTGAATAGAAACCCCCATGAAATCTCCAACAAATTCTAGAAAGAAACCATGAATCCTTCATGGCGATGCCTCACATCATAGGATAAATGAAATGTCAAAATGAGTAGGCGACTACTTTTATTTTAGGGTTTTGATTTTCCCTAACATGGGCAGTAAACTCTAAGGTAATTTTTCCTTTTTTTAAGAATTCTCCTTCATGACTAAAACCCCATGTAGGTGCTTATGTGGGTTATTTTTTATTTGCATCCAGATTTGAATGTGAAATATTTACTAAGTAATTTTTTTATAAATCACTTAGTAAATAAATATTATGATGCAAATTAATAAGTATGTTTCTTTAGTGAATAAGTCAAGAGATGTGACTAAGAATTAATGAGATGTTGCCAAAGATTTAGGGTGGTTTGGAGAAGTTGAAAACATAAGGAGATTATATAGGGTTGTTTGAGTCATTTAGGGGGGAGCTAGAGCATTTTTAGGAGTCTTTATGGTAGACAAGGTCAAGGGTTGACAATTTCTTGAGTTTTGAGCCTTTTTGGGATCTTTTAGTGGGCTTGAAAATAGGATTTTTTATTTCATCTGACCAAGGAGATTAAGTGCCTACTTTCATGAAAATGATGCAAATGATTCGGAGAAGCATGAGTATGCCTCAAAAATTCATCATGAAGTTAGTTCTTACCATTCTCTCTGGCTATATTGTAATTCTTGAGAGTTCTTTTATAGGACCTGGATGAGTTTTATAACTCGTGTTTTTAGACTATGTACTATTGTTGCAACACCTTATATTTCAATAAACTGTAATTTTACCTTCTCATTTTTTAATTTTCTTGTGTGTATTATGATGGTAGATGAATTTTGCTTGTGATTTTTTATAAATCCTTGTGATATTGTCACATCTCAACACCTTGAAATGGAAACACGTGCAATTTTTAGGTTATAAATTGTGTCAAAAGTGTAAACAATTCAATGTTGTAAAATAATCCATTTCCTTCACAAAACTATGAACTCAAGCCTTCTTATATTTTTTTATGTAGAAAGTATACCGAATAGATGAGTTGTGTGGAGAAAAAGCTAAGTGTTTGATTATATGTGTGCAATAAGTAGTGACACAAGTCTAACATATTTTGATGCATTACCCTTCGGATTAGATTTCATTTACATGTTCTCCATCTTACCCTTTCCTCTGTAAAAGATCAGTTTAGGTGAACACCATAAGAACCAACTTACTCTAGAGTTTAGCTTCCACTATTTGAGCCCATAATTAGGGAAGCTTTCAAATGTTCACTAGTAGGCTGAGTTTACTCAGTAAGGGTGCACTATTTAGGCGAAAATAGTACTTACCACATATATCAAGAAACTATGTGAATGAAGGAACTTGAAAACCTATTCAAATATCTAATTGTCCCAACATCGCCACAATGAATTCCTTTCACCAAATGCAAATAAAATCAATCATCAAACATAACTAATGCATTAAATCAAATTTCACTCCATTGTCCTATCAACAAAATCTAGTGTAAATAATATGTTTGCTCTTAGAGCACTTTACACAAGAAGTTATGAAGAGTCGAGGATTTTAAGAGATGAATGCAAAAATAACCAAATTGCACTTAGGTAAAGCTATGTATAATATTGATGCAAAATGATTCTAAATAATTCAAAAAAGACATTGATAATGCTAGAGAGATTAAAGATGCAAGAACAAACAAATATGCTAGAGGCTTTTGAATGGAAGAGGAGAATGTATTTATAGCTATCCTAAAATGGAAAATGAAGTTGAGGGAGAGACATGAGATAAAGAAGGTGGTTGGAGGTAGTTGGAGGCGATTTGTCCCTCATTTGGTAAGTGGGTGAAATTGGTGGGGTGAAAGATTTATAAGTGGAGGAGTTTTAGGTGATGGAGAATATGGAGGATGTTTATGATTATAGATAGATTAAGAATATTTAATAAATTTAATAAAGGAAAATATTAGTTAATTATTTAAATAGTTCATAATATATATTTAATTAATATAAGAAATATGATATTTTTATGTGTCTACATTTTTCCCCTCTTTGAGACAATGCAGTCTGTCACATTGCGTCAAAGAAATATTGATTAACTGATATATGTCCAAGGGATATCCTAGTAAGGATGATGATAAATATGATATGCCCCCTTGAGAGATTGATCAAACACATTGTGATAAGATTGATCTCTGGATAGATTACAAGGAAAAGATTTAATGATTGATATTGTGGAAGTGATTAAGCTGAGATGTACATTTGATGAAAATCCACAATGGATAAGTGTAACTAAATAATTGATGGAAATAATCAGTATAGCCAAGTTGAGAGATGATTAAGTTGATTAAACTTGAGATTGATGCTAACACAAGATAAGTTGGTACTATGATTGATTTATTAGGGGAGATATGATCTCATACCAAGAAATAAGTTGATTGATTTGAAAATTAAGAGACATGTATCAATTGGATAAAACAATTTCTTGATCTATAAAATGAGGAAGAAGAATGAGAATGACGGGAAGATGATGAAAGAAATAGTTGATGAACAAGAGATATGAAAGTGGTGATTGAAATGAACGGTAAGTGAATGGATGATGAAAAAGAGACTTGAAAGTGAGTGAACAAGAAGAAAATGGATGACACAAATGAAATGAAAGGAAGAAGATGGATGAGAGAAATGAAATGAAGAATACAAATGAAATGAAATAAATGAGATGAAGGGGGAAATGATATTAAGATAAATGTGACAATGAGAAGAAATGGATTTGAAGATGATGAGATTTATTGTGCTTTAAGTGCTTATATCATCTTTGAGCTTATTATGTAAATGAGATGAACTCATCTAGACATGGGAAAGATCCAAATGAATCAACATACACATTTTGTGGAGGAAGACACATTAGATAGTTAAGGAATGCCCTAGTTCACACAAAAATCATATTGCCTCAATGATCTTATACAATCATGTCCTAAGACAAGCCATCAAATTACTAAGAAACAATTCACAAGCTATTAGAAAGAAAAGAGATTCCCTAAAACGAGCTAGTATAAAATCTATGAAGGTGAATTATATTGATGGGATCTTCAAGCGGTTCACCCTCAGGTGTAGCCAAATGGTATGTACTTAATCCATAGGTATCAATAATGAAAAATGAACCAATCCATTTGGGTTTAAGTTTTCCCCTTTTCTCTCTATCTTGTCGATTCTTTGGATTTTCCTTAAGGACAAGATCACTAGTTTCTAATGTTCTTGATATGACTTTATGATTATAACTTCTACACATTCGTTGTTGATATGCCTTGAGAGGATTAAAGGTATTATATTTGTGTTCATCAAGAAAATCTAATTCATACAAGCAGGAGACCATGTAGTCATCATGATTGGTCAAATTATGTAAAGAGACTTGTAAAGATGGTAACTCAACTTCAATTGAAAAGATAGCTTTTGAACCATAAAATAGGGCATATGGAGTGGTATCGGTGGAAGTGCACTTACTCATATGATAAGCCCTCAAGGAGGGGTTCAATTGGATATGCTAGTCATGAACAACTTTATTGATCATCTTTTTGTGAATTTTTAGGATAGTTTTATTAGACGCCTCAACTTGGCCATTACCTTGAGCGTAATATGGTGCGGAAAATAGATGTTAAATATGGAAATTTTCACACACTTCATGAACATCTAGATTTTTGAAGGGGAACCCATTATCTATGATGATGAAAAAGGGAATTCTATACCAACAAATGATATAGTTGAGGATAAATGTAGCCATTCTTTTTATGACATTTATTAATGGAATGACTTTAATCCATTTTGTAAAATATTTAATTGTAGTGAAAATAAATTTATGGCTATTGGAAGAAGGCAGATGAATTTTGCTTACAAGGTCAAGTCCCCACTAATAGAAGGGCCAAGGAGTAGTAAATGGTTATAACTCTTGAGTAGGTACATGTATCAGGTCTCCATATATATGTCATTTCTTGCATTTCTTAACAAACTAATATGCATCTTTTTCCATGGTAGGCCAATAATGACAAGTACACAAAAGTTTCTTAGCTAAGGTAAGACCACTAGAATATGCCCCACAAATACCCTTGTGTGCTTCTTGTAAGGCAGTATTGGCCTTGTCACAACCAAGGAATCTAAGTAAGGCATAAAGACCCTGATGATACAAGGTATTAACTAAAATGACATACAAGAAGCTCAATTTATAAAGGTTTTACAAGAGTTATTGGAAAGATCAAATGGTAAGATATTATTTTGTAGATTAGCATAGATATCTCCATACCACTAGGAATTAGGACCAATGATGAGACATATAATCTTAGATTAGGGAAATTTATAAGAAGGTTCCAAGAGTGGCTCCACCAAGAATTCATAGTATGCAACGTTTTTGGGATTTCTACAAGAGATAGTATAGTGGTCATTGCTTTAGCTGCTCTATTACTATCCCTAGAAAATTTCTCAAAATTTATTGATATGAAATAAGCTTTAAAGTCATCCACCATTCTTTTATAGGACATCAATGTTTCATCTTTTGTTTTATAATCATCATTCACTTGTCTAATCACAAGTTGAGAGTCGCCAATATACATAACACATATTTTCTATTGCACAACCATATGAAGTCTGCTAATTAATGCTTATATTTTGCAATATTGTTGGTACATAGAAAATGGATTTTGTATGCTTTTGGTATACAGTCTCCATATGGTGTGACAAAGATAATGTTGGCACTAGACCCACTCTTGTGTGTAGATTCCACATTGAATATTGATTTATTAGGCAATTTGGTAATAAGAAGATGATCATCTTCTATAACAACTTCTGCTAATTGATCTATTATAGCTTGACCTTTTATGGATTGCCTTTCCACATATTCAATGTTGAATTCACTCAAGATCATAATCCATTTAGCTAATCTCCTTTTAAGTGTTATTTTTTGCAAGAGGTATTTGAGAGGATCGATATTTTCAATAAGTCTTGTTTGATGTATGAACATATAATGAAACAAGTTTTGTGAGGCAAAAACTACAACAAGGTAAGCTTTTTCAATAGGAGCATAGTTCAATTCATAACCCACTAAAGTATGATTGATAAATAGCCTACTCTTTTCCATTTGCGTCATGCTATGCCAAAAGTACCCCCAATGCTATGGTAGTTGTAGATATATAAAGGAGTAGGGGCTTGTCATTTGTAGGAGGTACTAAAATTGTGGTGACATCAAGTATTCTTTGATCTTTTGAAATTATTGTTCATACTTGTCATTCTATCTGAATGGAACATTGTTATGTAATACATGTTGAAATAAATAGCATTTATCGACTAACTGTGCTATAAAGCAACAAATAGTTTTCAATTTCCCTTGCAATGATATCAGTTGATGAATGTTCTTTGGTGACAAAATTTATATTATAACTTTAACTTTAGTAGGATAAACTTTAATTCCTTTAGCAAAAATGATGTATCTTAGGATCTTTCAGCGGTCACCCCAAGACACATTTTTTTGGATTCAGGTGTACTTTGTATTGCTCCAATCATATGAATATTTTATCCAATATTTTCAAATGTCCAGATATTGTATAATATTTTCCCAACAAATCATCCACATAATCTTCTAGGTAGGTGCGCATCATGTCATGAAAAATGGTAGTCATAGCTTGTTGATATGTAGCTCTAGCATTTTTCAACCCAAATGACATGGAGTTCCAACAAAAAGTTCCCCAAATACAAGTGAATGTTTTCTTAACTTGATCTTCATGAGAAATTTTGATCTAGTTATTGTTAGAATAACTGAGAGCGGGGGGTGAATCAGTGGCCTCAAAAATATTCCAATAAATCAACCCAAAAACTTAGTACCACAATATTAAGCCTCTAGTTATCTTTAGTCCTACAAGATGAATGCCTTCAAACAATCTTAACAAATAACTACTGCTCAGAGTTCATTGTTAAACCTTATTCTTGCTGTTTATCGATTAATAGTCTTTCATTTACTGAAAATTACTAAATTGCTTAGTGTATACCGATCAATCTAGAATTATTTATGTGTAATGAAAAACACTAAAGTAATGACTCATAAACACATTGACACATGAATTTTTAACGCGGAAACCCTGTTAAGGGAAAAACCACTTGGGACCGGTAACCCAAAATTTTCACTCTTCTGAAGTGAGCTCAGTGAAGATCCAACCCTGTTAAAGGTTACAAACACACTGTTAGGTGTGACCTTGTTAGAGGATTT
>MU225409.1:347985-359551 GCA_018584345.1 Thuja plicata
TTTTTTATTGAAGTCTGATGTCTCTTTTTGCCTTCCGGGAGTCATATCTGGCTCTTCCGGACTCCTTTTTTGGCAAACGAGATATCGTTGGAAAGATGGTTCTGTGTGCTATTCAGTGGCAGAGGTTATTTTTCTAGATTCTGCTTTGGGTTTTCACTCCTCCGAGTTTGGCAGCTTATGCCCTCTGGTGGTGTGCTTGGTTCTACAGGTCCTGGGATCTCTTCTTCTGAGTTCATAGCTCACTCTTCTTTCTGACTTTTGAGCTTGCATGCTCCTTCTATTGCATCATTGTTCTATAAACGCACTGAGATAAAGTGCCTCTTCTACATTTCTGGGATCTTGTTCACCTGGTTCAGTTTTAGTACTCGCACTCTGTTATAAAGTTCCATGGGGGGTTATGATGTTTATGCTGCTTTAGGCGCATCCACCTTTGTCAAGTGAGTGTACCTTCCACAACATTATCCCATGTAGTGTGTCTATGACACCGCCCTTTATCCTGTGTGTGTGCTTCTGTTTCACTGTTGGTGTTCTTGGTTCTTCTTCTGCAGCTATTTCTGGTACTGCATTTCAGTGTTCCTGTCACCTCTCCCAGTTCAGTATTATGGGGGGGTTCACCTGTTGGTTCTATTGCGTCCTGGTTTGATTGATCAGCTCTTTAGACACTTGTCTTCTCTACCTTGTCATGCACTTCAGTGGGGGTTCTAGCAGTATCTTCTGACAGAGTTTTCAGACATGCTTCGGAGATGCTTCTTGCTCTTTTCTTGTTCCTCTCTCTGGGACATCTTTTGCTTTCTTGTTTGGGTACCTGATCAGGCCTAGTTGCTAGGACCCTTCTTTCCTGCTTTCTGCAGTTGTTAGCTTTTTTGCTTCTCCCTAAGTTACACTTAAGGGGGGGTGTTAGAGTAGTCATAGTTAGCTAATAATTAAATCATTTAATTATTAGCCTATTATACTTTTTAGTGCTTAAGTTTCACTTAGGCAGTTTCTATTTTGTTAGAGTTTCCCTTTTAGGGTTTTGGTATCCTTTATAAGGAATCACTGCTTTGTAATTCATAAGGAGATTATATTTCATTTTCATTGTTGAATATAGAAGATTAATTCTGTCAACATGTTTTTGCAGTCTCTGGCCTATCGACTGCCCTAGCTTTCTCTTCTGTCTTCATTCTTGTAGCAGTGTTTGCATGCAGGTTTCTTGGGAAGATTTGATGGTTATCAAATTCTACAAAAAATGTTAACAACCAGTTAATTCTATCTTTAGCTCAGCTAGCTAAGTATTTTTTCATTTATGAAGTTTTCTTGCTTGAGCATCACTGTGACTTTGCTCTTCGATTTCTCTGTCCATCGGGTTCCACTAACCATTGGTGTTTGTAGTCACTTAGTGAATGTTGATCTTTTATGTATTACTGAAAGCATAATATTTATCTCTCTGATTCTCTGAAGTCTTTTGATACTTTGTATATAACCGATCAGATTATATCAAGTTGACATCAATGACAATACAATCCATTAACTTATTTAATGTCTTGCATTAAATTTCTGCATTTCAGTGATCAAATTAACATCTTCAAACATTTAGTCAGTTATATGTCATCAATTATAACCTAATAAACCATCTTTTAGGGAAAGCATCTCATTTTCTGCTATTAATCCATTATTACATCAATGTTTGGAAGTGGGAAATCATCTTTGGGAAAAGCTTTGTTAAGATCTCTAAAATTTGTACAAACATCAACACTCCCATCAAATTTTAAAAATGATACTAGATTAGAAATGCACTCTGCATAACCGATAGGTCTTATAAATCCAACATCTAACAACTTTTGTATTTCTACCTTTACCAATAGTGCCACTTGTGGGTGCATTTTTTTTAATTTTTATTTTACAAGTTTTCTCCTAGTGGCGAGGACAAGGGATGCATAACCAAATCAAGATCAAGTACCACCATGTTTGCATAGGACCAAGAAAAATTGACTTGTCTTTCCTTGAAAAATTGTATAAGTTTCACTCTTTCTTCATATGTCAATGATTTAGCTAGATTTATAATTTTGGGATTGTCCTCTGTTCCAAGATTTTATATCACTTTTTTCTCCACCAACATGGATGATTTTTCATGATAAGATGGTTGGGAAAGTATGTGAATCCTTCCATCCTCAGGTTCCTTAGAGAGGTTTTCACCTTTGAATGCATCATTTATTTTTACTTTTTGGGGTCTATTAGTGCTATAGGGAGGTTTTCACTAGAAGATCTCTTTATATTTTCTATAATTTCATGAGTAAAAGGCTTGGTATCCCTTCCAAAGTAAGTGACACTATTAATTTCAATATAAAATGCAACTCTATGGTCCCCGAGGGGTATTTCACTCCGTGCTCCTAGAAAAATTACTATAGCCTCATCATTCTGAAAGGTATCCAATTGTGGTGGTCCTTGTTGATTCCAATCAATAAGTTGAGAATGGACAAGGGGAAAATGATCAAGATTAGACTCAAGTTTATGAATTGGTTTAAGGGTAAATACACTCTCATATTTATGAATTTCAATGAAATCATCATGGTCATCAATGGTACCTTTCTCTTTAGCTTGTGTTGCATTAGAGGACTCCCCTACCTCATTCAAATTTACCTCAATGTTCAAGGTCTTACCTTTATAACCTAAGCTAGGAACTCTACATCCACCACTAGGTTGTATGGGTTCAAGGATCCCTTGCTTTTGTAAACCAAGAGGAATGTTACCATCATATCCATACCATTCCATTATTTTAAGTCCTTTCCCATAATGTTCAATTGGTATCTTAACCTCTGGTTTTTTGGTTTTTTTTTGTATCCTAATCTTTATATAGCCAACCTAGGAGATCTTATTATTCCATTTCATCATAGAGTGCTCCCCATTTTTTGAAAATAGTTAGTTTGTATACCATAGTTTTGTTGTTTGACGTGGTTTCAATCTTTTGTGGTTTACCGTAAGACTTGAGAGATAAAGGTAACTTTCTAATGCAAACTATACTACTCATATCATACTCTCCCACTCCTTATTCTTTCACTTTTATTTTTACTTTAGTCTCATTGGATTTAGAAGCAGATGCTTTAAGTGTGTCAAGATCAACATATTCTCAAGAAGAAGGTGCTTCACAATTACTTGGGATTATGGATTTAGTCTTGGGATGTAATTATCACAATACATAAAAGGATTCAGATCTCCTGGTATGGTTATCTCAACACCATTATGTGTAAATTTTATACATTGATGGTATGTAGAGGGAACTTCTTGCATTATGTGAATCCAAGTTCTTCCAAGGAGTATATTATAAGTTAAAGGTAGGTCTAGGGCTTGGAAAACCACATCCTTTACCATAGGTACAACTATGATTGGTAATGTGATAGATCCTTTAGATGAACATTCTTCTTCATCATATGCTTTTATGGTGATTTTATTTTTTTAGATCTACTACATTCTCAGAAATATCCTAATTCTATGATCACTTTCAAGGTACTAAATTGAGACATGCTCCTCCACCTATCAAGACTCGTTTGATCTTAACTTTATGAAAAAAAAATTCAATGTGTAAAGGTGCATTATGGGGTTGGTGTATGGATGGATCATCATTTTTTGTGAATCTGAGGGTATGCTAGGAGATTATATGTCCCACAATAGCTTTGAATTGGTCCACATGCAGGTTAGTAGATACAATAGTATTAGCAAGTGTTTTATCAAGGATAGATTTATGTTCAAGAGATAGGCATAAAAACTCAGGTATGGAAATTTGTGTAGGCATCTTCCTAAAGTTCTCCATAAGGTTGTATCATGAATCTGGGGTAGTAGGTTTAGAAATAGGACTATGAAGTGTAATTTTTCCTCTATTGGGTGTAGTGACATTGCATTCATGTTCTTTACCTTTTATGATAAAAGTAATCACATGATTTCCAAATTCACTAATATGGTTAATGAAATAGTAATATTGAGCATTGGTATAATTTACAACCTCACTAGAGTCAATGTATTTTCCTTTATCTTTTACATATTTAGGGAAGGGATCTTTGAAAAAACCCACAATCTGAGTTACCAGAAAGAGTGTTTCCATCGACTGCTATTTTACCATCATCGATAAGATATTGTATTAAATGTCAAAGTGATTGCAACTATTAGTCTTGTGACCCTTATGTTGATTATATTCACAAAAATGATCCTCATTCCACCATGGAGGTTTAACTTGTGGATTGTATTCTCTTATTTTTGGTAATGTAATGAGGCCATTTTAGATTTATTTTAATGATGATTCAAGCGATTGACCCAATGGTGTAAATGTTCTCTTAACAATTTATTTTGAGGCACTTTTCCTTTATATGATGATTATACTATGAGATTGTAAATGGGTTATGAAGACCTAGTAGTCTTTGCATCTACAACGCTATCATTAACAACGTTTTTGTTTCTATCGTAAAAAGGAGTCTTTATCAAACTGTTTCATCCTTGCAATAACAAATTTCCTCTATGAATCAATCCAAATTCAATATCCCTACATGTGATTTGATCCTTTGTCCTTAGACATTATTCATGTTTTTATACCTCAATACATGGAAATACCCCACTTGGAGACTTATAATGATAACGGTGATCCCTTGACCTATGTTAAGACCTTTCAAACATTGTGTAGCAACTTTTCTTATGATCATAGGTTCATGGATAAATTATTTACTAGAAAATTTTGAGATAAGAACTTGCAATGGTATTGTTCTTTGCCTACTTGTTCTATTGCTTCTTTCCAAAAACATACTAATGCTTTCATTCAAAAGTTTAAAAATAATATTGGTCCTAAGATTTCTTTGACTGATTTAATGCATTATAAATAAGGAATTAAAGAAAAAGTGACTAATTTCATTAGCGGATTTAAGCATTTACATTCTAAAATTTCTTATCCAGTTCCTGATGTTGATTATCAACGTATTTTAATTTATAATTTACTAAAAGATATTGGAGATAAAATATTTCTTTCTGAATTCTCTTCCTTTACTCAATTATTTGCATTGCTTCATAGTTATCAACTTCAAGTGATTCAATTTGAGAGCACTACTCCAATATCTTCAGTTGATAAGAGTGATGCGACACCTCAACCTTTTCAAATGTGTCAAAATCCAAAAGGCTCCATCAATATCAACAATTCATCAAACAACATTGATGCACAAGTGGTAGTAGCATCCAAAGGTGTGGATTCTTTGTCATCTTATTTTTAACCTTCTTAGAATTTTACACCTCTTTGTGAATCTTTGCATAATGTGATGTTGAAGTTGATTAATGATAATGTCTTAACACTTCCTCCCATTAAGACAATTGATCCTTCCAAATAAGCCAACAAGAATATTGATCCCAAATATTTTTTCTAATATCATTGTCAACATGGTCATGATACTGAGAAGTGTTTCTATTTGAAAACTATTATTCAAGACCCCATTTATTCTAATGTTATATCTGTTGAAGGTGCTCACAATCAAGGAAACATATTTGTTGCCCTTACAAACATCAACTTTCAAATTTATACCAACCCTTAACCTTCCCATTCAACCTATACCATTGAGGCCATTCCTTCTTCATCTACCCATATTGTTTACTCTCCTACCATTGTGACCTATGACACTAAGTGCACCAAAGCTAACAATGTTTTCAACCTTATTTATCAATCCAAACCTAAATCCAAACATGAACCTCATATTTGCATTATATTTGATCCTAGTGAGACTATTAGGGAACCTGATGGTCCTCTTTACATAGTTACTAAGATTTTATGGTGAATGTTATAACTGAAGAAAATCTTTACACTAGATAGTTCCAGCAAGATTTCTACGATAAATTTGACGTGATGATCAAAACATTAAATGATTTCACTTATCCTACCCATGGTTCCAATTATCTTCCTGTAGAAGTTGGTAAGAAAACCTTAGATGCCAGCTTTGTTTTCATCCCAACTTTCGATTAGTTTTAGGTTAGACTTGACCTTCTTTGGCTTACTTCCATGCAAGCTATAGTCTCTCCCATCCATAAGTGTTTGAAATTTATCCATGATAGAAAAATCATTACGATTAATCATAGTTTGTATAAGCCTTTAGCCACTTGAGATAACTTTGACCTTGACTTCTTTTGGCCTTCCATGCCTCAACCAGTTCAACCTCACAAAGATAATTATTTCTTATCTTATCAAAGATTCAAGATTAAGAAAATTTATGAACGTAGCATTTCCTCTCCTATAGTTCCTTCTCCTTTCCCTAGACCTATACTTCTTCCTACACATTCCACAACTACTATTTATGCTTCAGTTCCACCTCCTATATCCTATAAATTCTTTGTAGTTGCTATCTCTCAACCTGGTGTGATGCCTTTCATTCTTCCTCCTAAAGAAGGTAAGGACCCGATCTTGATTGATTCTAAACCAAATCAAGTCTCAAATAAAATCAAATGTAACCATTGTGCTCATGACCGTCATCATAAATGCCATGCTAAAGATTGTGAGCACGCTTCCCAAAACCTTTCCTCCCCTAAGACACTTACTGATGCTTTGATTCCCTTTGATCCACCTATGCATAGCCCAAGGTAGGAAGTTAATCTTAAAAAGATGAAAATGAAGAAACATGATGATTTTATTCATATTAGAGATCCTATTTTAATTAATATAAATGAAGAAGATACTCTTGATGATGATTTCAATTTTTCTAATGCAAATGATGTTCATGCTAGTGTTCTGATGATATGTATGAGCTTATTGATATTAATCATGATTTACCAAATATATTTGCAAAATAATTATCTCTTAATTCTAGTGACAAACAAAGCGACTCATTCTTAGAGCATGGTCATTGCTTGGAACTGACTGTTGTTCCATCTATTGTGCTTGATGTTTCTCCTCTTGCGTGTCTCACAACTTCCCTAAATGATACATACCGATATAGGGGGAAAGTAATATGCTTTATTATATCCTCTTATATGACAGATTCCTTTGTGTTTTCTTGTTGTAATTTCCTTCCCCCTTGATGTGCTGCTTGTTATATGTTTTGCTTAGATTTATTCAAATGACCCTTGTTTCTCTGTTGGCTCAAGGTGATAAAAGAATTGATGTGTTGAGACATTCCTCTATTTGTTTCTTATTTATTCTATATGTTTTATACATGTTATGTTGTTCATGTGCCACTATTTGTAAATGTGCCTTTGCATTGTCTAATTAGGGATGACGCAAAAACATAGATACCATTATTTTTGGTCTCCATAATGCTAGCCCAAAAAGTCTCTTCTTTGTATCCCTTATGTGACCTTCTTCCATGTGCTTTTAGTTATACTACCTTTGGGGGATAATGACAGTTCATTTTGATATATTTCTAATATACATGAGTTATCATATGATTACACTGATCCCAAAGTTAGTAGATCCATTTTGTGTTCTCTTTTTGAATGTGCTCATTTCCCTTGGTTTATCCTTTCTTGGGGGAATCTCATAGTGGAAACATCTCTTATGGGTGCATGTATGCTCCATTAAATCCATTTATCCCATTAAGGCATACACTCCACTCCCTTGTTTCACATTTTGTACACATTTAATGATTTAATACAATCTCTTATGTAGATGGCTAAGGATGCAAAGATTTCATTGTTTTCATCTTTACATTATCATGCCCTGAGCACTATTTAGTAGATCCATAGACTAATCCTTCCCTATTTCTTTTGTTCATTTGACTAACTATTTTCATTTGGTCCTTTGACTAGTCGCATTTTTAGATCCCTTAATGGAGACACTATTTCCTTAAGTACTAATCCCTTTTGATGGGTTGAATAGCATCTCATAGCTTGCTATATTATCAATTCTATCTTTTGAAACAACATTTTCCATTTTGTGTGATCCATATTAAGGCAATACCTTACTAGGATAGTTGGCTCTCTCTCTCTCTCTCTCTCTCTCTTAGGGTCTTGGTGTTTTCTTATCTCCTTTACCTTGATAAATTTTTTCCAATGCATTTATCTAATTTACTATGCACATGAGTTTGTTTCATACTCCCATTAAACTGTGGGCTAAATGTACCGTACTAAAAAGTTAGCACCCATAATTAGATGCTCATTTAGACCCCATTATGGGATTTTGAGATTCCATGTATGTTATTCTTGATCCAACTATGTATCATGTGGGCTTCACTTAGTGAACCAGAATCATAGCATGTGTGTTCATGGCATACTAAAGAATCCCCTTATTTTCAAAAAATATTGCCCCAAACTCCCTTTTTGTCACCCCAACCCCAAAAAACCCCTCTGCCCCCTATTAAGGCATTATATTGCCCCTTTTTTCCCATTTAAAACCCCCCAATATGAACACACATGATAATGTATTTCCCCTTCAGTGAAGACCCCGTGCTATGTATCTCCCCTGATCTGGCATCTACCCTATCTTCTCATCTTCCTATTTAAATTCTAGTGCTTTTTACTAGGAACAAAATGTCTAGGGAATTTTGTTCTGCGAGGTTTGGGCCCAAATTTAAATGGAGCCATGTTATGTACTTTGGAAGGAAATGAGATCTCATGGTCGGTCAGGCTTACTTTTTAATCCCAAAATATGTGATATGTGTATAAACACCCTATTTCTCCTCATTTTGGAAATCAAGTGAATTCAATATTTACAGACAAGAAACCAAGATCTATCATCTCTCAAAGCATCCAAAGAATTTTGAAGTAGACCTTATCCATTTTAGAAATATTCTCTCCCATGATGGCAAAGTAGAGGAGTTTTCAAGCAAGCAAGAAGATCCTTTGACCATTCTCATGTATTCTTCCTCCATAGCAAGTCTTCAATCAAGCATAAAAACATTGAAGATATAGGAGTGGAATTCATATATCCATGCATTTGCAAAGGCATATTTGACTGGTTTCTTCATTCCAAGGTCAAGAACTACATTTCAATCATCTTCATGAATATGTGCAATCTCAATATCCATTCCTAAAGGCACTGGAAAGGTAGATCTAATATTTACCTTCATATTTAATTTCCTTTATGCAATCTTATTTTATTTTCAAGGTTGATTCATTTATAGGGGTTTGAAAAAGGCAAAACTATTTCCACAATCCTTTCCCTATTTTCATGTGTGCAGATATAGGTGGCATGGCTGTCGGGACCAAATCTAGAAAGTTTAGGATCTACGAGATTGACTGTCAAAGTTTCAGGAAGAACTCTGGGGAACAAAACACCCCAAACTTCTTATTCCCTGGACTAAAAAAATGCCCTAGGAATTTTTTTCCTATTAGAAAACTCTCAGATTCAGATCACAGATCAATTCTTCTTTTGGGTTTCTATTTCAGGTCACTATAGTTTACTATTCATTTTTCATTAGTTTGTCTTTTTTAAAACTACTCATATTTTCTTATTTAGTCATCTATCTTACAACATTAGATCATTTTCATAAATCCATTTCAGTCTTAAAAATTATTATGAAGGATCATTGCACTCACTTAGTGCTTAAGTCCTACTTGAGCCTATTGGGTCATCTTCCTTCTAATGGTGCATTAGGAAAATGTGGACAAATCCCTTGTGCATTTTTCCTTCCTCCTTTTTCTTATTATACACTTGGTTGTAGGTAAATGAGTCTAAAGTCCTTTACTTTGTCATCCACATGTGTCTTGGTGTGTTTAGACTCACTAAATCCATCTTTGTCATCTGATACAAGTAAAGACGTGTCAATATCATAAGGTATTTTGATTCCCTCATCAACTAGGACTTTAATATTGTTTGGGTTCTCATTTCATAACTTCTTTGAATAGTTTGAGCTATCTACAATAAAAAAGTACTTCTTATATGTGTTCTTGGGTTACTTCTTCACCACTAGATCATGATTTTTCTCTTTTTCTTGGTCTTGATCTTCAAAATCGACACTAATACGTTCCTTGTAATCAAAATGTTTCTCATTATTTTGCTCCATTCTTATTTGATATCTTGTTTTAGGGATAATGTGTGATATTTTTGATCTTTAACCTTGAGTATAGGATATGATATGTAAATCAAGAAGAGGATATGGTATGAAAACTCTAAGATATAAAGACCACTAGGGTACATGATATGCAATTAGGGTATGAAAATCACTAGGGTATGTAACATGAAATTAGGATATAGAAATCGCTAGGGTATGTGATATGAAAATAAGATATATAAAACCACTAAGATATGCGACATGCAATTAGAATCCAAATAGGTGTAATGGTCAACACAAAGGTTTTTTGTGATTGCTAAGGTAACTCTAGGTCCAAAAGTAATAATATAGGCAGTGATAACATGTGCTATGATGGATAGACACAAGTACACTAATCAAAGAAGGGTGTGATCTGTTGAAGTTTGCAACACAAGCACTCGGGATCAACCAAAAAATTAAAATACATCCCACAACCAAGGGTAGGAAGAAAATAATTATTGTATTCCTCAAAAGAAAAAAGATTACAATGATTGCAAGAACACATAATTGCATGATAAATTACAATGAAGAGATCAATTTCTTTTATATAAAGTAATAGATCTAAAAATATAAAAGCTAACTCAAACTAAAATTAGAAAACTAAAGCTAAGATATGAAAAATCGAAGTGCATGACATACATAATGTGCAAAATAGATCCTAACTAAATTAGACTAAGATAAATTTAGACTCACTAAGTGAACTTAAGCTAGAGCATGAATGCACAAACACGTGCTTTAATTATGCATAATAATATGCATGATAATATTCTCGAGGATGTGCATAATTAATTAAAGAAACATATGCAAGTGTGCCTAAAGAAACTAATATGCATGCTCTGACACCCCTCCCACCTTAAGTGAAACTTAGAGAGATAAAAAATCTATGCATGAAATTCATGAATGAGTCTCGATAACAAAGGCTTGATTAGGTACTCATGTACAATGAAAATATCTCAAAGCATAGGAAAAAGAGAAAATTACATGGGAAAAAACCCCTCCAAAAGTGAGAGATGCAACCACATGAAGTGCAGAAGAACCTCCTTTGGGACGCAGTAAAAGTATGGACACATGTCGAACAATAACTGTCATAGTGCTGAATGAAGAACCTCATTTGAAACCAAGATGATGATCAATAAGACAATAATATACCCCAACAACACTACTCAAACAATGAGTAGATGGAAAAAAAATGCAAAAAAATTGTCACCCGAAGATACAAAAGATTGTAACCACCTGAATTTGGTCTGTCGCAACTATAGACCCTATTTTCCCTAAGTGTGATCATACCCTTGATTTATGTCCAAACGACCCTGTTACTGCTTGGCATAATTCTTTTAATCAATTTAATGTCCTAGGTGATTTTTATCACTGATTTATATTAACTATTATAGCCATACAATTCAAATCAATTTCGACCAATCAAATCAAATCAAAATCAAACATGGCTATAGTATTTAATTATAAATAAATTAAATAAATCCCTAAATCAAATACCCATTTGCAATTAACCCATTCCCCTAGCCTATTTAATTTAATTAAAATGGCTATAGTCCTCTAATTATTAAAAAGCAATTTCATTGTTTAAATAATTAATTCCTATATTT
>MU225409.1:373496-384095 GCA_018584345.1 Thuja plicata
TTTGAGAGCAAATAAGCCTTCACCTTAGATTGAAAATGCATTGTTATGCTGCTAGATTAATCTTAGAATCATATTCCATCTATTATTTCATGTTTTTACATTGTTCTCATTTCATCTTTTAGAGCTAAAATACATGCTTTTTCATCTTTTAGCTTGTTATTTAAGTAAAAATCCTTCATGCTAGGTTGTATTCATCATTGATTTATAGCATATTCTAAGGGCTAATATGTTGTTAATCACACTCCTCCTAGTTAGCAGGCAATAGGTCAGTTTTAGTGGGTTTTACATGCTTTTCTAACCCTTTTGGACTAATATAATGACCTATTGAGTGTTTGTGTTGATTCTGACAGGTACCCATTTACACACACACAAAGATAACAATCTACATGAGTGCCCCTAATAATACTACTTAAACAATGAGAAGATGGAAAACAAAGGAAAATCATCTATTAGCCAAAGATAAAAAAGACACCAATCTAGATGAGTGCCCCAAATGACACTACTCGAACAATGAGAAGATGGTAAAAAAGGCAAAATATTTGTTAGTTAAAGTTGTAGATGACACATGAATCTGTACGAGTGGCCCCAAATGACATTACTCAACCATGCAAGAACAAAGTGATAGTAAAAATTATAGGTGAAAATACTCTAAAGAATTGATCAAATGAAAAACCAAGGAAGCATTAACACAAATAATAGAACCCCCCGACCCCCCTCATAATGATGATAAAGGTGAGTGTTGACAGGTCTACTAAAACTTTGAGTCACTAAGAAGAAGATGAAGGCAAGGCCCATCCATAAAGAGAATGACCTTTTCATTTCTGTGATGAAGAAGACTAAGGAGCTCAAATATGATATTGCTTCATGACCTCCTCTAGAGCCTGTAGCCTCGTTCAACACTTGTTAACTGCATGTCCTAGCTTTTCACAAAAACTGCAAGGGTCACCTGAATTCTTTTGCTTTGTCTTGGAGGAAGAATCACCAGTCTAAGAAAAAGGATAAGGATATAGAGTGGAATTCACCATACTGAATGTCTACAAGAGAAACCCCCTAGTAAAGGATGCACAAACCATCCTGCAACTAGATAATAAAGAAATCTCAAAAGAAATAATTCTAAGTACAATGTATACCTGATAAAAAATCTACAAAAGGAGACCAAATATCCATGTAGACAATTTTGAGAGCTTTCCAACAATGTGTGGAAGCCAGAAAACATAGTCTATTTTCTTAAGTTATGGCCCCGTAAGTGTAAAAAAAGACCCTGACTTTAGAGGCCTAGTACAAAAAATGGTACGCAATCTGATCAAACCACCACCAAATTTATATTGCCACCAAAATAAGATTTCCAATGATATCAAGTGTTTTCCCAAATTCAAGCTCGTATGACAAAGTTAAGGGCAAAAAACCAATAGATGCTCTTTATTGGATTGTTGGTCAAATTGGTCAACAAAACTTTACGGACAAAAATTTACGCCCGTTGACCTATCACAAAATATTCCAAAAATATTTTAGTTTCTTGAAAAAAATCCTTGCAAGGAAAAAATCAAGTACCATAATATTCTTCATGTCAAAATATGCTTTAGAATCGTCACCAAAATTAGTTGGGCATCGCTAAAAAAGAAAAAAAATGCCAAATTTGCAGATTATTTTGTGGGCTGCTAAAAGAAAAAGAGGGTGGGACCGCTAACATTAGCACTTGCATGTGTAGGTGTTGCGTCACTACTTGTACCCCCCTTTTTTTTTTATAAAAAAATACTTTAAACTTGTTACAAAGTTTAAAAAACTTTATAAAATTTTTCAAAATTTTAGTTCTCCATAATTTTTCTATTTTTTTGTGTAGAGTGCCTATTTTTTAAACCCCTTTTTTTGCTGACTATGTACTAGTGCTGATGTCAGCAATGTACGAATTCCTTGTAATGCATGCCAAGTGTCGACTTAAAAAAAGTCTTGAATTTTACAGTCTCCATTTTGACAAATTTTATATAGATATAGGGTTTTTGGCCCTTCTAAGTGCAATGGTGACCTCTGTTTTGTGCCAAAGTAACCAAAATTTTCAGCTACCTCCAAATTTCACCTCATTTTTTGTGCTATTAGCCAAAAAAGACACAAAAAATCAACTTCTTAGATTTTGACAAAATGACATTAAATCTTACGATTTTGGCAATGCCGTGAACACGATTGTGAGGTCTGTGAAGCTCCAAAATATAGGAAAAAAAACCCAAATCCAAATTCACACATAAAAGCAAACTTGGAGACCCTACAACGCTCTTGAGAAAAGCAACCCTCAAATCTTGAGAAGGGGTTTGCTGAATCTATATTCTGATACCATGTTGAAGCTTACAACATAAACACCTAAGATCAAACAACAAACAAAAACACCTTCCACAAGCAAGGGTAGCAAGAAAATAATTGCTATATTCCTCAAAAGAAAAAATATTACAATGATTGCAAGATCACATAATTGCAGGATAAATTACAATGAAGAGATCAATTGCTTTTATAGAAAGCAATAGTTCTAAAAATAGAAAAGATAACTCAAACTAAAATTAGTATACTAAAACTAAGATATACAAACTAGAAGTGCATGACATGCACAATGTGCAAACTAGAGCCTAAATAAATTAGACTGAGCTAAATTTAGACCCACTAAGTGAACTTAAGCTAGAACATGAATGTGCAAACATGTTTTTTAATTATGCATAATAATATGCATGAGAATATTCTCTAGGACGTGCATAATTAATTAAAGCAACATATGCAAGTGTGCCTAAATCAACTAATATTCATTCTCTAACATGACCAAGTCGGAGATGATGAACTCCAAAGCAAGTCACCCAAAAGTGATAAAGAGATAATAGTGATAACCAATATTATGATCTAGACCAAGGATAACCTAAGGATAAAAATGTGACCAAAAGCTGCATGGTATAGCCTAGTATCCTACAGATGAAGGAAAAGGGACGACGATACTAATAGATGAAGGTCATGATAGATCAAAACTCTAAGTAAAAAGCCATCTTGTTACAAGATCCCAATGATTGTTTTGCTCCTATTCTTGTTGAAAGTTTGACACTTGTTGACTTTGATTCATTGAGTTGTCTTGGAAACCTCTAGCAATGTGTGTAAGACAAGTTGTGATATCAATTTTGGTCTCAAGCTTGTCTTGTTTTGAATGATCAAATGTGACAAAGAATGCACTTCAAACAAAAAGATATAATGTTTGTATGCTTAATGGGAAATATAAGTGCAAATGTGTATGTTCAAAGGCTCCCCAGACCCCAATTTTCCACTAGTATATAACACAATTTAAGACACTTGAAAAAATTTCTAGCTTAGGGAAATGACTTTATTATGATACCATAGCACACAAATTGAACTCTCTGTTGACTCAAGCAACCTTGTCACACCTAGAATGGGTGCTGTGTATGTATAAATCATACCTTCATGAAATAAACGTGCTATCTATCAATTATATGGAAACAATAATACAATTTAATCTAAGAATTGACAAATAAAGCATTTAATATCTCATGGATCTCTAACTAAGCTTTTCTAATAGATCTCTAAGCCTTAATCTCTACTAGTGACAATCCTAGAATGAGAATTTTGGTTGATTATGCCTATTCTAGCTCACAACTCTTAAATTGCCAATGAAATTATTCTAATATGATCTGAATTGCTCAAAATATGCTCTCAAATGCTTATGATCTTGCTAAATTTATCTATAATAAGGATGCAATTTCTCATGAATGTCTAGGATCCCTTATGCTCTCAAAATGGCTTATATTTATAGGATTTTCCCAAGTGTAGGGGGTAGAGTTACTTGATCATGATTAAGCCTTGGTTGAGTGAAAGGCTTTGAGATAGTTTCAAACGGGGGGACAATTTAAATGCTTGTCTCAAAGGTTTGGACAGAGGGACAAATTTGAGTGATTGAGATTCAAAGTTCAAAATGAGTGATTGAGATTGCAAATTAGGATTGATCCATGTGCTTTGTGTTCTCAATTCTTATTGGTTGCTCAAATTCATGTTGAAGGATATTAGGATTTATTAAATTCAATCAATTAATTAAATTATCCATGTAGGGGAATAGGTTCAATTTGATTTTTGATTTAAACTATTCAATTAATTGATTAAAATCAATTATATAGTTTGATTAATCCCTTTAGACTTATATTTAATCATTTGATGTCATTATTTATTGATCCTTTGATTTAATTTGATTTTGTCCAATTTGATTAATAAATGTCCATTTTGAAAATGATTTGATCCATTTTGATGAAATTTAGAGCATGGTTGAGATTTGTAGATTTGCTTGATAATAAAACACCTGCCCAGTTTTAGGTGTCTACAAATTCCCCTCTTTGAAATTATGTGAAAAGCGCACTGCTTCAAATAAAATTGCATGTCCTAAGCACTGATTCGATGCTTGATTGATTGATTGATATGAAACTTGATATGATAACCTGATTCGATAGATTGATAACCTGATTTGAAACTCTGATCTGATAGATTTGAAACCCTGATTTGATAAATTGATTTGATAAGATGCAAAATGCCCCACTGATAATGTTTGAAATTCCAATGCCCCAGATTAAGATAATGATATTTGATGCAGATCCTGATTTGATACTATGATAATGCCCTGTCAAAAATGAAACAGATTGATCTCCAGATGGAAAAGATGATGAAATTGATAGAAAATAGATCCAATATGTTTTCATTTCTGAAAAACATTGATGATGATCCTGGAAAAAAAACATGCCCCAGTGTGCAAAAAATGCAGATTAGGTCAAATTAGGTCAAACTGTGTCAAAATCCCTCCAAAATTAGGTCAAATAGCTTAAATAGGTTGAAAAACCCATTTTTACTATTCATTTTCACTTTTTACCCTAGATATTCTACTCTGATCCTACTGAGATTGATAGCGATGGTTGTCCCTATTCCAAAGCATCAGTTTGAGCGAGCACATTGGTATCGGATACCCCCTAAGTATGGACCTCTGATAAGTGGTTTTGAACCTCTTAGTGTATTTATTGCTTCATTTTGATTGCATTCATTGCATTTTAACATGCTTTCTAGGATAATGTAGGTCAAATGACACCTAGTATAGGTTAAATGACGCCTAGTATAGGTTAAATGATGCGTAGATAGGTTAAATGTTGCCTCCACATTGGGAAATGATACCTATGCATAGAAAAATGCCGCTTACAAGTTAGGGTAAAACTTGCATTTGATCCATGAAATGTCGCCTATCAAACCCTAGGGAAAAAGTAGGTTATAAATGTCACCTAGTAGTATGAAATGTCGCATAGGATAAAGAAATGCTGCGTACACTTTAAAGTGACACCCCCGATATATAAAATCATGCTTGTCAAAGATTAAATGATGCTTAACATGAAATGACATGTACACTATGCCAAGTGATGCCTGCAATGAAAATTGGATGAAAACCTGATTACAAAGGTACAAACTACTTTCTGATTGATCGTCTGGATTACCAGATTGATTTCCAAGATAGATAGATGTGTTTAGTAATGAAAACAAGTGTTTAGGATATTAGGATAATCATATAAATAGATGTTTGATTTGTCAATCTGATAGGATAGAACACTAATTGATAGGATTACTAATCATATTGGTCCTTTCTCAAGATCTAGAGTTAGGAACAATAAGTTGATGCACTCAAAAAGAGCAAAGGATTGATTGAATTGGTTTGATTGACTTAAAATGATCCACTAATTTAATGTACTGATATAATTCCCTTGTTTTCAAAATAGGCACAGTTTCGTAAGTTGTATGTATAGAATCTAGCGTCTTGGATCCTTGACTTATCCGATGAGTTCATGGATCTAGAGTTACGCATTGTAGAGTAGTGTGGGTTGAGTTTCCTCCTTGAGCTTCCTCAGCTATAGCTGAATCGAGGTTTACTTAAAGCTGTGGCAGAGCGTTGGCACTCTAAACACAATAATTTCCACCTTCCACTCAATGAGATGACGATCACTCCCAAGGATGTCTATAGATTGCTCCGCATCTCAACTCAAGGAGAGCGGGTTTATTACGATCAGGTATATGATGACAGTGTATGAAGACACATTTTTGGTGATGATACAATCGGAGATGATACGATCACATGGGCACATTTTTCTTCATTCCCCACTTTGCTAGCAGTATTAGGGGTAGTGAAAGGAGGATTACTTCTTCCTGACAGACAAGGTCACAGTTTCTCAATTGGTTGGGGTCAGATCTTGGAGGACTTGATTGCACATCCTCGACGGTTTGATTGGGGTTCTTGTGTGTTAGCACAATTTTATCATGATTTGCACGAGGTTGTATATAGAGTGAGTGCAACTTTATCAACAGGTGTGATATTATTGCAGTTATGGACCTGAGAGCACATCCCTATTACAAGAACTATAGCAGCTCATGTTTGAGGTTGAGGATGACCGTATGCCTTTTTATATGATGGGATGGTTGTCCAGCATTGTCTAGGCAAACTTGAGTACTGGCGTCATACTATTGATGACATCGATCAGGTCACTTGGAGACCTTACCTTGGATGCGAGGGATGGTGGGAGGATGACAAAGAGCTTCCATATATGTTTTCCCCTTGGTGGATGATTGGTTGATCAACACTTGTGATTGAGAGATTCTGCTTTGGGTGAGTGTTGAGACAGTATGACTGAGTACAGGATATGCTGCAGGGTATGTCATTATATGCATGGGTATAGGCAGAGCGATCCATGTGGGGAGCGTAGGTTGATTATTAGTTCGCATGTACAAAGATTGACAGATTGGGATTCATTTGGTGGGACATTTTAGATCGTGTTGCTAATGTTGGGATGTTTGAGGAGTACAAAGAGTGGTTTTCTCACTATAAATTCACTAGATTTACTGATCCTACATAGCCTATTCTAGATATGGATGATACATCTGATGATGATGGTGGAGATGGAGGTGGTAGAGGTGGTGGTCTGAGAGGTCAGAGACAATGAGCTCTTAGAGTATAGAGAGCTCCCAGGGATTTAGGCATAGGATGGGTGGGACCTCAGATGCGGGGTGGACATGTCAGGGCTAGGGGTGGTGGTTTTGGACAACCTAGACAGAGACATGGATAGGTACATGGACAGGTTCATCCTATACCAACTACAGTATGGGGGTAGCAAAGATAAAGGATTGGCAGGAAGGCACAGATAGTTTCTTCTAGATAGCCTCTAGGAGCACACGCTCCTCCATAGGTACATATTCATGCACAACGGGTTCCTCCTTTACAAGGAAATTTTTTGGCACAACAAGTGCCTTTACATATTTTGGTTATACCATAGGTACCTCTAACACCACAGGCACCACAAGCTCCTTAGGCTCCTCCACAGGCTCCAAAGGTGATAGATGCCTTGATATAGGATGTGCGGACCTTACAGGATGGTATGACATCTATGAGTGGTTAGATTATTCAGGTGGCTACCATGATGCAACAGTTCATGACGGTGATGGCACAAATGCCTAGTGTAGCTAGCAGTAGTCAGACACCACCGACTACTCATGATAGATGAGGTGGCAGAGATCCAGATGGGACATGTGATGGATTGGGTATGGGTATAGGTGACAGATCAGGTTCCCCTAATGGTTCTTGAGATAGATTTGATATAGATCCACTGGATATACATTGATGTATCATATTTATTGTTTTTGATCAGGACTTTGATGATGTATCATTTTGTCCATGATATTGTATCTTGATATACAAATGTTGTTGGATCTTTTGATGGACATTTATGTGATGATCTTCTTTTATTCCCATGATGTGTTTATGATGTTGATGTGAGATTTATTTTATATGCAGATCTATATGATGTCTATGATGCATTTACTTTTATTATGCTATGGATGCAGTTTATCTTATATATGACATAGATAGATGGGTGCAAATGATTTTATGCAACTACTTCTATATGCTTCTCTGATTTTTAATGACGAATGCAATGATTTATGCAATGCAATGATAAATGAATGTATCTATCTTTTTGTAATTTGATTTATGAATGTATGCAACTTTATATGAAATGCACTCTAAGAATGGATGTAAAATGATTAATGATTAATGCTTCTTTTCTTTTGATTTTTTTTTTTGATATAAGAGATAATGAATAATGATTCATGCTATGAATGAATACAAAATATAATCTCACATCATTGATTGGAAACAAGGATAATTGATAATTGAACCCCCCAAAATTGATTAACCCCCCTTGAACTTGGAAAAATGCTTTAAACATATGCAATTACTCTAACATGAAAATGCAATGCAATGCAACTAATTGTCACTAGCTTTTTGTGAAAGAATTGGAAAAGAGATATATTATCATCATTGAGCATTTGTAAAACTAGGATCAAGTACAACCATCACTGACCACATCATGATGATATGAATACCGCTTTCATTGCTTTGGTAACCAACAAGAAAATGGTACAACCCTCACTAGTTGAATAACCAACTATGGGAGTATGAACACTAGTTTCATCAGATTCAATGTTGCAAGTGGAGTTTGGTATTAAGATACGGAAGATCCAAATAGCCAAGGTATTCATTTGCGTAAACAAACAAAGGTTAATTATCCTTCTTATATGAAAGTCATCAATGGTTCTTTGATGACCATGTCCTTAGACAAATTCACACAAGTTGGTGGATCTTCCTCAAAACACTCACTCAAAGTCAAGAAAAAGTATCATGTCTTCATCATCACCAATCTAGGTGAAACATCACCGATTAGCTAAAAAGACATGAAAAAATGCAAAGAATATCATAAAAAAGCTTCAAGTGGCTTGCTTTGTATCAATATTTTCAATAGAATTCCAAACATTCTGATCATTTAGGTTGTTGTCAATTTTTAATCCTGATAAAATTAGTCAATGAAGTTCAAGGATCAAGTTGCAAGGTCAAATGCTTGGGTTTGAACAATGATATCCATCAAAGGTTCAACAATATCTCTCCTCTAAAGTTTTGAAAATCTACTTCTGATATGTGATCATAATGTAGAACTTCTAAATCTGTTTGTACCAAAAACCAATGCTTTGCCCCCAAGTGATAAATGTAACCATGCAAAACATGGGCAAATGACACCTAGAATGCAATAATGCAGTTGAGAGACTTTATTATGACTACACAAATGGCAGATGCAATGATGGATATATACAAATGAGATGATGAAAAGGTAATATGTACAAATGCAATTAGGAAAGACCTAAGGGATCAAAAAATGTCTATTTGCCAGGTTTTCACCTTTTGGGTTTATTGCTCTTTTTCTCTTTTTGCTTTTTTTGCTACCAAGGTGCTTATTGCTAGGTTTTCACCAAGGCACTTTTTCTCTTTTTCAATTTTTTCCTTTTTTTCTTATTTATTTTTTATATCATCAAGGTGCCTAATTGCTATGTTTTCACCAAGACAATCATTTTTTGATTTTTGAATGTTTTTGCTTTCTTCATGCTCCATTTTCTCCTTTTCCATTATTTTTGACTTTTGTTTTTTCTCATGTACAAAGATTTGATGCTGAAATCATCAGATACACACTCGTCTGATACTCTTTCCTCCTATACTCTTTCATCTGATCATGTATGAAACCTCTTTAGATGGATGCTGTTAATAGGCTCCTGTAATTCATCACCCTCACAATCAGTTAACTTGTAAGTTCCCATTCCAAAAGAGGAAGTAATGACAAAGGGTCCAAGCCAATTTGCTTCCCATTTTCCCTTATTTTCCCTATCTTCTTGGTTTTTAGGGTTTTCTCGTAACACTAAGTTTCCCACTTGAAAGATTCTTGGTTTGATATGCTTGTTTTAGTTTGTTGAGATTCTATTCTGATAGACCTTCAAATGTTCATAGGCTTGTGTTTGGTGTACCTCCAACAATTCCAATTGTTGAATTCAGGCGACCCTATAATCCTCATCATTGATTAATCCATGTAAAGAGACTCTTAAGGATGCGAGTTCAACCTCCAAAGGTAGAACAACTTCTGCCCCATAGACTAAGGAAAATGGTGTAGCTCAAGTAGGTGTTCGGATGCTAGTTTTGTATGCCCACAATGATGGGTTTATCTGCACATGCCAATCTCTTCATGATTTATCAACTGATCTCTTCAAGTTTTTGAGAATATTCTTGTTTGTGGCTTCGGCTTGTCCATTACCTTGAGAATAGTAAATGGAGGAAGAATTGTGCGTGATATGAAAAGTTTCACAAAGTTCATCCACATCTTTGTTCTTGAATTGTTTTCCATTATATATGATGATGGCATGAGGAATACCATATCTGCAAATGATGTGATTAAGGATAAACATTGAAATCTATTTTCCCATGGCAGTTGTCAAAGGTACGAACTCTACCCATTTGGTGAAATATTCTGTGGCTGTAATGATATATTTATGACCATTGGAAGAAGGTGGGTAAATGTTAAAATAATAATAACAAAATATAGAGATAGGAAATTGTTTAATCAATGAGCAAGGAAAAGAAGTGTTACCATGAATAATCACAAAAACTAGGAGCATTCACCAAGTACAATGAAACAAGGAGACAATATTTTGAAGGGGGAAAAGCATAAAAAA
>MU225409.1:389827-404745 GCA_018584345.1 Thuja plicata
CCAACCTGCTCTGATACCATGTTAAAATAATAATAACAAAATATAGAGATAGGAAATTGTTTAATCAATGAGCAAGGAAAAGAAGTGTTACCATGAATAATCACAAAAACTAGGAGCATTCACCAAGTACAATGAAAGAAGGAGACAATATTTTGAAGGGGGAAAAGCATAAAAAAACCCCCGTGATATTAATGAAAGTGGCAACAAATGCCTAAGAATGAGAGAGAGAGAGAGAGCAAAGCTCATACAAAATAATCAAGAAGAAGAAGTATCTCATGTGAGAGAATGAATGGAGATGAAAAGAGAAGGAGAGCCATCTCTTTAATAGAGATGTGAGAAAGGAGTTACATTGTAACTCCCAATTCTGTGTATGCCACATTTCACTAGTGTGTGAGACAAGTGTAGGATTCCTCATAAGTAGGAATATCTAAGATTACAAGAATAATATAAAGGATACCTTGGTTTATCCTAGTAAATATAACAACCAAGGAAAGATTAATTCTAACAGTAAATCATTCTAATAAGATCAAAACCCCATTGGTAAAATGCCCATGGTGTGATAAATGGATGCAATTCTTGTACAGGTGCATGGATCATGTCTCCATGGTATCATAATTTTGCACACACTTTGACAAAGTGACAAGCATCTTTTTCTAAGGTTTTCTAGAAGTACCCAATGCGAAGGATTTTCTTAGCTAAATTTAACCCACTTGAATGTGACCCACAAATCCCCTCGTGAATGAATTTTAAATCTAATCTCAATTCCTTGTCTTCTAGACACCTAAGAAGTGTTCGGTCAAGACCCTTGCAATACAATGTGTCTGATAGGATGGTATAACAAGCAAATTGTCTTATAAAATGTTGTTTTTGGGAACGGGTTTGGTTAATAGGTAAAACTTGGTCTTTAAGATAGGAATAAATTGGTCCATACCAAGGTGAGTCATGTACATCAATAAGGGCAACAATTTGGGTGTTGGGTAAGTCAAAATCTGGTTTTACCAACTTTTCCACCAAGAATTCATACCTCGCGTTCTGATCAAGCATTTGGAGTAATGAAGCCAAGGTAGCCATAACATCAGCAACCCTATTTTTGTCTCTTGTAATTTTGTCAAATGTGATTAAGGCAAAGTATTTATTCCAGTCATCTACCATTCTCTTATATGGCATCAATTTTTCATCCTTAGTTTGATATTCATCATTTATTTGGTTGATGACTAATTGAGAGTCCCCATAAACTTGCAGTTCTGTAATGTTCCATTCTAAAGCCATTTTGATGCCTATGACTAAAGCTTAATATTATACAATGTTGTTTGTACATGGAAACAAAAGTTTATAAGATTTTGGAATGGTGTACCCTTGAGTTGTAATCAATAAAATTCCTGCCCATGAACCATTTTGAGTATAGGATCCATCAAAATACAACTTCCATGCCTTGGCTTCCACATTGACTATTTCTGCATCGGGGAATTCAACTTGGATGGGATGAGTAGACACTAATGGATTTTCAGCCAATTGATCAGCAATAACTTGGCCCTTGGTAGCTTTATGGTCCACATATTCAATGTCAAATTCACTAAGCACCATTACCCATTTAGCAATCCTTCCAGTTAGGGCTGTTTTACTAAGAAAGTATTTTATAGGATCACTTTTTGCAATCAACTTCACTTTGTGCATCAAAATGTAATGTCTTAGTTTTTGTGAAGAAAACACCACTGCTAGGAAATCTCTTTCCATGAAGCTATAGTTTAATTCATATTTTATCAAAGTTCTACTCAAATAGTAAATAGCTCTTTCCTTTCCTTCCTCGTCCTCTTGTGCCAATAAGGCACCCAAAGATCTTTTCGTTTTTGAAATATATAGTAATAATGGTTTTACTTTGATAGGAGGCATCAAAATAGGTGGGTTGACCAAGTATGTTTTCAACAAAGTGAAGGCTTGTTCACATTCATCATCCCATGTAAAAATGGTATCTTTGTGTAGCAATCTTGTGAATGAATGGCGCTTTTCCGCTAATTGAGAAGTGAACTTCCTAATGGATTGAAGTCTTCCTTGAAGTGACCTCATTTAACTAATATTTTTAGGAGTTTCCATGTCCAATTATTGCTTTTAATTTCTTCGGATCCACTTCTATGCCTTTTGCAAAAACTATATAGCGTAAGAGCTTGCCGGATTGAACCCCAAATGCACATTTCTTTGGGTTTAATCTTACATTTAATTGATCCAACCTTGTGAAAATATTTTCTAGTATAGGAAGATGATCTTTTCTTTGATGTGACTTAGCTAAAATATCATCCACATAGGCTTCTAGGAAGGTATGCATCATGTCGTGGAAGATAGTGGTCATTGCTCTTTGGTAAGTTGCTCCAACATTTTTGAGACCGAAGGGCATCACATTCCAACAAAAGGTTCTCCATGGGAATGTAAAAGCAGTATTTTCTTGGTCTTTAGGTACTATGCGAATCTGATTGTATCCACTAAATCCATCCATTAATGAGAACATAGAATGTCCTGCCGTTAAATCCACTATAGCATCAATGCTAGGTACTGGAAAATCATCCTTAGGAAAAGCAAGGTTAAGATCTTGAAAATATGTGCATACTCTAATGGATTTATCATGTTTGGTAAATAGTACAATGTTGGAGATCCATTCTTCATAGGCTATTACTCTTATGAATCCAACCTTGAGTAGCTTTCCCAATTCTGGTTTGACAAATAGAGCTACACAAGGATGCATCTTTCTCAATTTCTACTTTACAGGTTTGATGTCGGGTTTCATATTAAGATGGTGCATTATAAAGCTTGGATCTAACCCTGTCATGTAGACATATGACCACACAAATTTGATTTGCTTTTCTTGAAAAATTTCAATGAACTCCTTCCTTTTTGATGGGGTTAGTGATGTTGCTAAGTGAATAAACTTTGGTTCCAAGTTGGTTCCAATGTTAACTTTTTCTGTTGGCTCTATGAGAATAGGAGATCTCTCATCATCATGTTCTAGTAGGGTATCCAAACTCTCTTCCTTAGGTTCCATAGTTGAGTTTTCACCTTTGGAAACATCTGATATTTTTACCTTTTTAGGTTCTAGCACTGCCACATGGTGGTTTTCACCACTAGACCTTTTCATTTTTTTGAATTTATTTCTTTTATTTTGTGGATTGAGAGGTTGGACCCCTACCTCTATCATTATGTCTAGATTTTATTCATTGGTGGAATAAGATGGCTCAACCAGGTTTAGGTATTGGGCCATTGCATTGTCATTGGGAAAGTATAGTAAGTTATTTGGTTCGGTTAAATCCCAATCAACGAGTTCGGGATGAAGTAAGGCTAAAGACTCATTAGGAAAGTTTTCATTAGAAGGATTTAAGGACATGAACTTGTTTTATGGTTCATACATTGTATCACTTAGGTCTATAACATGTGCTTGCTCAAGGTGTTCCATGGAAGTAGGATCAAACTTTTCCTCACTAGAGTCCTCATAGATTTCCATGGGAAAGAAAGCATGTGGATTAAATATAACAATTGAATCACCCCCCCATGAAGGTACCCAAGGTTCACCTATCCATTGATTAACCCTAGATGCTTGACCTACATTGGATTCTTGAGAATCATTTTATGTTTGTGTAGAATTCAAAATTTGATTCTCATTATCTTGACGTTTGACATTAGAAATGGTAGCATATGTATAAATAATATCAACCTCTTTATCATGACAAGAGTCTTTAGATAGGCAGTCCCACTCATAATCTATGGAATCATCCTCGCTCTCAGATCCTACCATGTGTACATGTTCATGAAAATCATGCATAAGGCTTGAAATTTCTCCTTTGTCTTGATACCCTATTCTGGATTTCTCATCCTTTGATCTCCAAGAAGGTTCAATGGGTTCTAGAAATCCTCTATTCCTGACTCCTAAGGGTCCTCTTCCCTTGTATCCCATTTTTTTTGCATAATTTGAAATCCCTTTCCATATTTCTCGATTTGGATATTGATGTGTTTTACTCTTTCAATGGGATTGTTTGAAGTATCTTCCTCTTTGTAGAGCCATTGTAAAACTTCATTGTCCTCCTTTTCTAGGCCTGATTTGTCACTCTATCTTACAAAATGAGAGTTATATTTGTGAGGTGGATGAGTACTTGATGGTTTCCCATGTGTCTTAGGAGAAGTTGGCAAATCAAATAGGGATACAAAATATTCCCCCACTCCTTTGGAATTGATTCTACATTGCTTTTCAAAGTTATGCATCATTTAATTCATCTTCTGATAATGATCCTTCTTGTCTTGTTCTCTCTCATCCTTGGAAGGTTTAGAAATTTCTACCTTTGATATAGAGGTTTTAACTGAATTTTCATGTGAACTTTGACCCTCATAACTCACTTTCTCCTTTCCCTTAGTTGATGTAGATGAGTTATTTTGATTAGGGTTTGAGGTAGATGTAGCATTTAATGTTAACATAGTACCTTCCTCTTTAGCTTCTTCAATAGTGACATTAGGGATGACTCATTCCCTATTATGAGGAATAAATAGCTCATGACTAGGTTTCAATGTGTTGCAATATTGAAAGGGGTTAGAATCTCCTCCAATTGTGATTTCTTCACCCATGTGTGGAAATTTAATAGATTGATGATAGGTGGAAGGCACTGCTTGCATCTCATGAATCCATGGCCTCCCCAATAAGATATTATAAGTTAGATTCATGTCAAGGACTTGAGATATGGTGTCTTTCTTGATAGATCTAACTTGAATAGATAAAAAAATCATGCATTTCGAAGATGTTTCTTCCTCATCATAAGCCTTGATGCTAATCTACTTTTTAGGATCAATGGATGATTCAGATAACCCTAAAGACTTGAAAAGGTTCAATGTGCAAATATTAAGACTGGCTCCCCCATCAATGAGGACTCTCTTGACCCTATTCCTTTGGATTAAAACGTCTATATGCAAGAGAAAATTTTGAGGATGAGTAATGGACATATCATCTTGTTCAGAAAATGAAAGGCAATGTGGTGTAATGAGATGTCCTACCATGTTTTGAAACTTATCTTCCTCCAAAGTTATAGGAACATTAGTCTCCACTAATTCTTTTTCCAAGATCTCCTTGTGATTGGGAGAAATTTTTAGTAACTCCAAAATAGAAATTTGTGCTAGATTCTTTTGCAGTTGATCAACCAAAATATAAGGCTTTACTGTAGTAGATAGTTGTTTAGCCAAAATATTTTATTGTGTACGGCCAAGGGGTTTAGGAGCACCCCATTGTAGGGTAATCCTTGATGCTTTCCCCCTAGTGATAACATTATAAGTCTCCACTTTGGGTTGTTCCTCAATCACCACAACAATAACAACATGGTCATGCACGAATAAGGTATTGATAGTATTGTCATAATGATGAACAAAATTGACATTGTTGTTACCTTGGTTGTTCAAAGTTTAAGACTCACCTTTCTCATGATTAAAGAAAGGTTTCTTAAATCCCGTATGATCCTCATTGTTTTGGGGCCCTTCTATCTTAATTACACCATTGTCAATCAAATATTGCACCACATGTCTTAGGTGCATGGAATCATTCATTTTTTGTCCTCGATTCCTATGGTATTCACAATGGTTGGACTCACTCCACCAATTAGGCTTGATCTGTGGTTCATAGGGTTGAGCCCTAGGTAAGTCAATAATCTTATTAACAATTAAGGTTCTCAATGCATTCTCAAGTGGTTCACCCAAAGGTGTGAATTTACTTCTAGGCGTTGGTGCAAAGAAAGGTCTAGGCTTATTAGCCCCTTGATTATTCCCAAAGTTGTTATTATTATTGTTGTTTTTGAGAGACACTTTGGGTTCTTGACTTGCATCGTTAACTTGAGTAGGTATTCTTGTGAGAGTAAAAGGAGTGACCTTCAAATTATTAGCTTCCATAACTCCATCATTGACCACACCTTTGTTATTATTCCTCATCCAAAATTGGTTATTGTTAGGAGGATTCCTATTTTGATTGTTATTGGAGGTATTGTTGTTGGTATTCTCATTATCCTTATAAAGCTTAAGTTATCCACTTTTAAACAATACCTCCTCCGTAGTAACTCCATTCTCAATTAGGTCTTGGAAAGACCTAGGACATTGCAATCTTAACCGATAACTCATCTTATTACTCAAGCTAATAATGAAGATATCCATCTTCTCCTTTTTGGGTACACTTCAAGGGTATCTAACGAATATCGCTCTCCACATTTGTAAGAAAAGTAGGAATCCTTCTCCCTCTCGTTGCTTGGTATTACATAAGTTAATCATCATAACCTCGTGTTTGATATTATAGGAATAGTGAGTTACAAATTTGGAGGCCAATTCCTCAAAAGTACGGAGACCAGAGGGTAACTTAGAAAACCACTCCATTGACATGCCTCCTAAACTTCATGGGAATAACCTCATTAAATATGTTGTGTCATGCATGAACTCCAAGCTCAATGCACAAAAATCCCTTAAATGATCTTGGGGATCGGATGCTCCTTCATTCTTTTCATACTTAGGAAAAGCAATATTACTAGGGAATGGGACCATAATTAATGTCTTGTCAAATAGAAAAGGACACAATGCGTCGATAGAAAGGGTTTAGGAGCCTTGATTTGTTTCATCATGTCCAATTGCATTTGGAATAATTTAAATTTCTTGTTCATTATGTCAATTGGGTTTTCTTCTTCTTTTTTCTTGAGTTGATCAACATCAAAATTGTGAGGGAGTTTTGTCCCCGCTTGTGCTAGGTCTAGGAAATAATTCTCCCTATCTCTTTCTAACACTTTCTCCATGAGCTTCATGAAGAATGGGCTTTGGACCGCCTCATTAACCTTTTCTTTGGTTGCCTCTTCATCATTAGGGTCCACATTTCCTCCATTGTTATTAGGGTCTACCCATTGATTGTTAGGGTCTATTCCTCTTCCATGGGCCCCATTGTTATTGACCTCGCCATTTTCATTATTATTAGTGTTATCTCTATTGGTTTTGTTTATTAGGTTGGGATCCATATTTCCAAATGGAAATGCCATGTTCAGTTCTACTTCCTTGTTTGGTTGTTGAGTTGGTTGTTGCGAAGAAGTAAAATCGTCACTAGGAAAAGGAAACTCCTGCCTTAGGTAAGAACCGTTGGATTGCAGGGTAGACTTAACGTAATGTGATCGGGTGAAAGATGACATGAGCATAGATCAAGAAAACTTGGCTTACTTATAACTTGATTGATCAATCCCTTAATGATTTTGAAAATTGTCCAATAATGGGGGATTCTAATCAGTTTGAACTTGTAAACAAGTAAAATCTCCAAAAGGGTATCCAAAAATGTGGTTAAGTTATTTTCAAACCCTCAAGAAATGTCCACTATCTTCCCTTGTTTGTATTTGGGTGTCAATTCCTTGTGTGTAGGCGTGATTTTACACCTCGTAGGTGTTAACTGAAAAACCTGTACGCGACACTCTACAGATTGCAGATGACATTTGCTTATTTGTAGGTAGTTTTTAACTATTTATAGGCGTCAGTTTCCAGTGACTTAGGTGTTATTTCAGTAATAATAGGTGTCATTTCAACTGTGCATGCGTCACAGAAAGTGTTGTAGGCATCGTTTAAATGGTTGTACGCAAAACTTTTAAGATCAAAGTTGTTTTCACAGTTTTTTAGGGTTTTTTAAAAGTTTAATTTTGTGATCAGATCTGTCAAATTGGATTCTTGTCTGAAAATGTAAATACAAACACAACACACACATCAAGTTTACATCATAACCCTAAAACACACTAATGTGTATGTTCTCGTTCATTTCAATGGGTCTTGAACAAGAATAGCTTCCAATCAATCTACCTAGAGTCAGATTTGGCTTTTAAACATTGTTGTCTCTAAAAGGTAGCTTTCTACTTATCAAGGTTTTAATGAACACCTCTATTCTAAATCATGAAAAGTTCTTTTACCCCCTTGCAGGATTCCCACATGCACAAAAGTATGATTTTGCGCAATCCCGAAGGTCTACTAGAGGAAGTGAAGAAACTTAAGCACAATCTAGTCACTACAACCCATTAAGGAAGAGTGCATTTGTTTATAGTGGGTTAGATAGTATCGCAACTTAAGCGATTTTCTCCCACTTTGAGTCGTTCCCTCTCATCATCCTCGTAAGGATGTACTCGGGAGGCAGACCCTCTATGGATCTAGCTAACTAACATGTATATAGAAAGCAAAAAAATTGAACTTAGTCCGACAAGTTTGGGAGTTTGATTCACTCAAAGAGTGAAGAGCATATCCCTTTTGTATTTCTTCATTCCAAACACTTCAAGCACTTATGTTCTTTTTCAACCTCGTAACAAAGAGGTTCTTAAAAATGAAATGTGTGGTTCAATTATTCTCTCTTTCTTTCTACCACTCCCAACTCAAAACTTTTGGCTTTTTGATCAACTTCAAAAAGTTGAGAGAATATACCTAATGTTTCATTTGAGATGGACAATAATAGGGTGCCCCTATTTAGCTAGATATCAAAGAATTTGCCACAATTTAAGAAAAGCAAGTTTGATGAGAAAAATACCTCTTTCAAAGCTAGCAAATGCTAGGAGCTTTTTTGAGGTTTTTTTTGCTTTTTATTTACTCACCTAGTGGTGATCGTTCCCTCTTCGGCTCCACCAGCAAGTTAGTCAACACAAACAAACAAAGTGAACCAAAACAAAAGATAATTGAAATGCAATTAAGTCTCTTAGCAAGATTTGTAAAAAACACCTTAAGAACTTAATGCATAAAATCAATTCAAAGAGGGAAATTTTTTCTTGTAAGCACTAATAACTTTGATATAATGCTCAAATAATTCTTGTTCCTTCTCTAAATTTTCCAAAATTGAAGCACTATGAAGTTCTTTTAAGTACTTGCTTTGAAATCTTACCTCTTTGTTTGGCCTTTTGATGTGCACCTCTGGTTTCTATACTTTTAGGTGTCTGTTCATATGTAAAAAATACAGTAACAAAACATTAGAAAACCAAATTTATCAATTTACAAGCAATAAAACACAGGAAACTGCAGGCGTCATTTTACAGCTAACATGTGTTATTTTTCAGTGGGCTAAGCGTTACTTTACAGTGATTTAAGCGTTACTTAGCAGTCAGCTAGGTACTATTTAACAACTGACAGACATTAAAATAAACATGAAAGGTGGTGCAAAGTGTGTAAATTGTGACACAAAAAAAGTTAACAGGTGACATAATAAAGCTTGTAGGCATGATTTCCCAACTCACAGGCATTGCTTTACATGCACATGTGGTACACTTTGTCAGAAAGACGGTGAAATAGATTAAGACAGAGAAAGAAAGATCTTCGTAGACGTCATTTTTCTGCTGGCATACATCATTTTGATGCTGGTAGGTGTCATTTGGACTTGCAACCTACAAAGTTAGTAGAAAATGCACCAAAAACACATGAAAATTGATTAAAAAAAAGAGATTTAGAGGCTCAAAGCCCCACAGTGGGTGCCATTTGTGTATGTATAAAACATACCTTCATGAAATAAAGGTGATATCTATCAATTATATGGAAACAATAATACAGTTTAATCTAAGAATTGACAAATAAAGCATTTAACATCTCATGGATCTCTAACTAAGCTTTGGTAATAGATCTCTCAGCCTTAATCTCTACTAGTGACAATCCTAGAATGAGAATTTTGATTGATTATGCCTATTCTAGCACACAACTCTCAAATTTCCAATGCAATTCATTCTAATATGATCTCAATTGCTCAAAATATGCTTTCAAATGCTTATGATCTTGCTGAATTTCTGTATAATAAGGATGCAATTGCTCATGAATGTTTAGGATCCTTTATGCTCTCAAAATGGCTTGTATTTATAGGATTTTCCCAAGTGTAGGGGGTAGAGTTACTTGATCATGATTAAGCCTTGGTTGAGTGAAAGGCTTTGATATGGTTTCAAATGGGGGACAATTTAAATGCTTGTCTCAAAGGTTTGGATAAAGGGACAAATTTGAGTGATTGAGATTCAAAGTTCAAAATGAGTGATTGAGATTGCAAATTAGGAGTGATCTATGTGCTTTGTGTTCTCAATTCTCATTGGTTTCTCAAATTCATGTTGAAGGATATTATGATTTCTTAAATTCAATCAATTAATTAAATTATCCATGTGGGGGAATAGGTTCAATTTGATTTTTGATTTAAACTATCCAATTAATTGATTAAAATCAAGTATATAGTTTGATTAATCCCTTTAGGATTATATTTAATCATTTGATGTCATTATTTATTGATCCTTTGATTTAATTTGATTTTGTCCAATTTGATTAATAAATGTCCATTTTGAAAATAATTTGATCCATTTTGATGAAATTTAGAGCATTTGGCTGAGATTTACAGATTTTCTTGATAATAAAACACCTGCCCAGTTTTAGGTGTCTACATGCGCACCCACTTTTTTGTCTTTTTGAGAGATAAAAAATAGGTAAATGATGCCTCTCTCCCCGAAAGGCTATAAATAGCCTATACAAATTCAAATATTTCTATATATGCTGAAGGGAGCCTTATGGTGAGTAATCTTGGGGGCAGATTCTTCCCAACCCTTGCACAAAAATCTATCACAATATTTGGTCAAAAATAGGGTAGGCTGCTAAATATGGTGTCTAGTGGACTTTCGTTTGGATGGTCATGATGATAAGATCAATTAAGAGACCTCCCAACCCTTAGAAAAAAGGGATTTACACATCACATGGATACTAAGGGAGACTACAGTCTGATACTTTTTAGTGATTACAACTAGTGACAACCACATTTTTATATAGCAGCTTAAAAGTAGCTTGGTTTTTGCCCTTTGGTGCTTGGTTTGTTCCATTGAGTGAGTACTTTTTCCCACAAAGAAGACCCTCTAGAGGAAAATATAGAATTCATTTAGATCTTACACCCAAAATCCATTAGAAGGCAAGAGGAGATGATACTTTTGTTCTCTCTTTTCATCAAAGGTAGATGCACGTTCTCTTACGCGCAAGGTCCATGAAGGAGAGGGGAGAGGATACTCGTGTTCCACCTTGGGATCTAAACATAGAAAATAAAAAGTGTATAAGTTCACCAAACACATAAAAAACTTCTTCTTTTTAAGCACCAAACAAAATGTGATGTAATCTAGAGCAGGCAAAGCTCATTAACTAGTTTGAAATCAAAATTTAAAACCAAGAAAAAATTGCATCCACAAACCATTAGTAGTTTTATTTTAAAGTCTTCAACATACAAGGGTAACTTTCACAACTTTGTTAGTCCACAAAAGAGGATTAGTCCAAAAAACCAAAAATCCAACCAAAAAACTGCTTGTGCAATAAAGACACTAAAAATACTATACTAACAATACACTAACAAAGCACTAACAAAGCACACTGAAAAAACACTAACACTATTTGACCATACACTAATTAATTAAACTAAAAAAATACTAATAATGACAAAACTAACATTATTAATTAACAAAAAAAAGAAAAATAATTAACAAAATACCACAACTAATTTAAAAAAAAACTAGTTAACAAAATAAGAAAACTAGTTAATAAAATAAGAAAACTAGTTAACAAAACGAATTATCGAAACACAAACACAAACTAACTCTTACTAACCCAAACAAAAACATAAGGGTGACACTAGCATATGGACACAAAAATGTAGAAAAAGGAACAATGCCCTTGAACTATTGAATCAAACACAAAGCGTGTAAACCATTTTTAATCTATAGAATGTAAAGCATATGCAAGACATATGCAAGACACATTATCTGTTGGACAAAATGCTCAAAGCAAGCACATTAACTGTTGGACAAAATGAAGCAGGTGTGTTAATTTTTGGAACAAATGCTCACCATGGAAGCGTAAACAAGATTCAAAGAGGTGTCATTTTATTAAACACAGTGATTTCCAGGATTCACACAAAATAGATTTGGGGAAAAGGATGTAGAAATTATCTCATGGTATACAATGATTTTGGAATTTGCACAAGGAAGATTAGTTGTGTAATTGCAACACTCAGGTTGGGTGCACAAAAATGTGGAACTATAGACAACGTATTTGATTTATTTGACAAAATGCCCCATGAAGACAATATAAAATGCCATATTTATGATGCATTATGTGGCATAATGATGATTTATTTAACTAATGCATTAAATACTATTTTACTCCATTTCCCTCCTACTAACTATTTTGTGTTTATAGTATGTTTTCTCTCAAAGCACTTTGCACAAGAGGTTATGAAGAGTGAAGGATTTTAAGAGATGAATGCAAAAAAAAATCAAAATGCACTTATGTAAAGCTATGTCTGCTATTGATGAAAAATGATTAAGAATATTAAATGAATTTAATAAAGAAAAATATTAATAAATTAAATGAATAGGTCATAATAACTATTTAATTAATAGAAAAAATATGATTGATTATAAGGAAATTTTCATGTGTCTACATAAATAATTGCGAATCAAATAAAAACTATAAAGACTTCATCATAATTATCTCATAACCATGTATTCTACAATGTAAATTTTAAAGGAAGTGTTAATTGACAGTCAAATGCATTAAAAGAGCACTCAAGAATGACACAAAAAATTGACATTTCACTTGATCGAATTGACAAAAAACTATATAAGATGTACGTTTAGGAATAACCTTCAAATTAGATTTGACTTGTGCAAATGTTGACAAAATACTTGAGGGTTTACTGAATGTTGATCATAAACCATGAAGCACAAACAAAATATGCAATTCTCTAATTTTAGTCCCACAAGTTTCAATAAATTTTGCTCCTTTGATAAAGATATCTTTCAACTTTTTATAAGGCTTAGAGTCGGTTATACTTCATTTTATAACATTAGAGAATCAATGTCAAAAGGTGAGACATGTGGCATGCGACAATTGGTTAAGGAACAAGTAAATTTTTTTTTGACTTCATATTAGCAACAATCTTCCAATTCAATTTCACTACCTTGACCTAGTCAACCATCATGTCAAGTGTAAATCATTTTAATCCCATATTATTAATTTTCTTCAAAATATTATTGATTTGGTTAATGATAAAATTCTTTAAAAAATCACGATGTGAAACTCATGCTAATTTTGCATTTGAATCTTCTCTAGTCACGATCTATCCTTCTTGTCACAATCTATATTCAATAGAGGTTAAAAACAATTTAGTAATTCCATCTCTAGGAACTATGTGACAATTTCCAACTGATCTTTATATATGTTTATATCTCTAATATATTCTTACTTTTCATGTTCTTCTATCTATCTACTTATGATGTCTTCTAATAAGATCCATCGCTCTCATCACATCATCCAGTAATTCATTATTTATACGAGTGAGAAGGTCCTTCATCCCCTTATCATAATAATATTTAATCTTATGGACCTCTTAACTCTCTATTGGTTAAGTTTTTTTGTCTAGTATAATCATGACTGATAATGTCTAATTGGGTGTTATCCTTCTCTTCACAGTCTTCAATTGTGTTGGATATACTTTCCATTTGATCAAGACATTCTTTCATTTTGTCCTTCTCAACACTTGATTACAATGTGGATAATATAATATTCAAATAATATTTTTTGGCTAATTGTTATAAAAATACAATAACATGTAGTATAATTTTCAATAGTTATAATGAAAGAGAGTAATCCATTGGAATTATGTTATTGACAGATGCACATATGGGCTATGAGAAATTGGTTGTGAAGTTTGTTATCTCCAACTTTGTTGATATGCTGCATAATTTTTTTTATCAACACAATGAAAAATATTAGTAAACAAAATTATATTTATTTTATCTTATTTTCTCTAAAACCTATATGAAATATCCCTTTTATATGTTTAATCATTTTCAAAATGAAAGTGGTAAAATGATGTAATATGGTGTCAAAACAGAGTATGAAAGTGAGTATTAAGGTATATGAGAATGACTAAAATATGGGATAAAATGGAATATAAATTCCTCTTATCATCTCCACCTCACCCCACCCCAAACTGAGCATATTGCATGTCCTCATCTAATTTTTTACGAAGAATTTGTGGTTTGAACTTGTAAGCTTGAGATTTATGCCTTCTACCTCTATACTATAGCTCATGCTTAAATACAAAAATCCTACATTTATATATATGATGACATGTAACTGATTGAATGTTTGAAGATGTTAAGTTGATAACCGAAATGCAGAAGGATAATGCAAGACATTAAATAAGTTAGAGGATTGTATTGTCATTAATGTTAACTTGATATAATCTAATTGGTTATAATCAAAGTGTCAATAGACTTTAGAGAATGAGAGAGATAAAGATTATGCTTTCTGTAATGCATAAAAGAGAAGAATTTACATTGTGACTACAAACACCGACAATCAATGGAACCCGATGGATAGAGATCATCGAAAGTCAAGTCACAATGATGCCTGAGAAAAAAAATTGACGAGCATTACCGACGAGAAGAATCACAAGCAAACCCGACAGATAGAAACATAATGTAAACCAAAGTAGAAGCCCGAGGAGATCTGGAGTGTTGACCGACGCTGTCAGAGAGTTAAACCAAAAATAACTGGAGTTCAAAAATGAAAAAATATCTAGTTGGTATAGCTAAATATAGAGTTAACTGGTAGTTATCATTGTTTTCATCGACAAGATAAGCCAGAGATAAGTGTTTGATTTAAAGCTGATTTGTCTAGTTGGAAAAAAGATCTCAACGAGATAAAACATGAGTTTTGATTTAATTCTGATTGACGATAATTGTGGATCACACCAAGATCAAGAAGATCAAGAACCTAACAATAGTGATATCATGTCTATTTAAGAGACAACTCAATTCATTACGAATTGGTGAGGGTGAAGGAATGAACAAGAGGATGCTGAAGAGAAACTGATGAAGAGAAACTTCATACAGTGTTGATCAACAAGCTAA
>MU225409.1:414172-464479 GCA_018584345.1 Thuja plicata
ACTCAGGTCGAGTAGAGTCAGTGTAAACTCATATTTGCCTAGTACAATAGGACTTTGATGATTTAGAAGAATGACAAATGCAACAAAATTGGTTAGGGTTGCAAGATGCCAATTTTGGGGTGTTACACCCTCAAGACCAAACTTCAAGATCTGGATGACAAATTTCTCGGTCTCACTCTTCAGCATTCAACCATGAATCGAAACCATTCTGGAGATGCTGGGTTCTCTTCTAGAAATTTTTGAGGAATGAAGCTTGATTTTCCTCGCTTCGATGGTTCTGATTCAACTTGAAGGATTTACCGGGCAGAGCATTATTTCATCTTGCATAATACTCTATTTATCAACAAAGTCCCACTTGCATCTTTTCATTTGGAACATGAAGCTCTTCAATAGTTCCGTTGGTACATTAAGGCTAATGAAGACCCAACATGGACAGAATTGTGCACACTCCTTTTGTAGCACTTTGGCCCTAGTGATTTTGATGACTTTACAGGAGCACTGAATAAAATTCACCAAATAGGCACAGTAAGAGAATACCAGATAGAGTTTGAAAAATTATCTAATCACACAGAGGTATTGTCTAATGAATTCTTCCACAGTTTTTTTGTCAGTGGTCTGAAGGATGCACTTCGATCTGAAGTAAAAAATTTCTGACCCACTATAATGATGGAAGCCCTTGGGTTGGCTAAGTTAGTAGAGGACAAGGTTAGTGCTCTACAACATTCTAGATCCAATTTTGTCCCATTCCAAAATATGGGTTCTTCACACCCTCAAGTCATGCCAGCTCCCAGAACTACTCCTATCAAGCACTTGTCTGAAATAGAGATGCGGGCCCGACGAGAAAAAGGGCTTTGTTATAATTGTGATGAGAAATGGTCCTAGGGCCATAGATGTGTTCAACAAAAGCTCTATCTCTTGGATGTGGATTCTTCATTAGAACTGGAAGAGTATGTAGATGCTCATGAAAAATTAGATGATGAGGTTGAGGCTCAACAACCTCTTATTGAACCTCCTTCGCTAGAAGCCCAACCATAGATATCTGTCCATGCTTTGGCAGGAGTCACTACCCCACAAACCATGTGGGTCCAGGGTTTCTTCAAGAAGATCCCTCTTACTATACTCATTGATTCTGGTAGCACTCATAACTTCATTGACCCCCGAATAGAAAAACTGGATAATTGCTTTGTCCATCCCTGCTCTAGCTTTGAAGTCATGATTGCCAATGGGGGCACTTTAACTTGCAAACAACAATGTCATAATGTGCATCTCTCTATTGGAGATTATAACCTGCACACTGACATGTTTTCCTTGCCCTTAGGTGGATGTGATGTGGTTTTGGGAGCCCAATTGTTATGCACTCTTGGCCCCATTCTATGGGATTTTGCTAAACTTTGGATGCAGTTTTCAGCCAATGGGCAACAACACACTTTGAAAGGCTTATAGCCGGGTTCTCTCAGCATCATCAATTCACATCATATGGAAAATATTATTAAGAAGAATTCACATGGTGTCATCGCTTAGCTCCATTCTATTCAGATGCAGCCATCAGTGGTCTCTAGTACTCCTGTAAATCTATAACAAATTTTGGATAAGTATTCAGGTGTATTTGCTGAACCTGTGGGATTTCCCCCTTCTCGCCTAGAGGACCACTGTATTCACCTCCTTCCTAGTAGTGTTCTGCCCAACATTAGGCCCTACCACTACCCATTTTATCAGAAGACCAAAATTGAGATGCTCGTTCGTGACTTACTAAAGCAAGGTATTATTCACCCTAGTACCAGCTCCTTTTCTTCTCCAATTCTACTTGTCCACAAAAAATATGGGTCCTGGCGACTCTGCATTGATTTCTGAGCACTTAATCATCTCACCATAAAGGATAAGTTTCCCATTCTAGTTGTTGATTGAATTCTTGATGAGCTTCATGGCGCTCATTTTTTCTCCAAGTTGGATCTTTGTTCTAGGTATCATCAAATAAGGGTTAATGAGGAGGATATCCCTAAAATAGCCTTCCACACACATGATGGTCACTATGAATTTATAGTCATGCCCTTTGGCCTCACTAATTCTCCTTCAACATTTCAGGCAGTGATGAATAAAATATTTCAGCCATACCTTTGGAAATTCATTCTGGTCTTCTTTGATGATATCCTCATCTATAGAAAAACCTGGGCTGAGCATCTCCATCATCTGGAGCTTGTAATGCAACTTCTCTTTGATCATCAACTCTGTGAAAAATAGTCTAAATGTGTGTTTGGCCAAGAGGAAGTGGAGTATCTCGGGCATATTTTTTCACACCAAGGGGTTTGGGTGGATCCTACAAAAATAGATGCCATGAAAAATTGGCCTCATCCTCACACTCTCAAGAGCCTTCGGGGTTTTTTGGGGCTGACTGGTTATTATCGCAAGTTTGTCAAGAATTATTGGAAGATTGCAACACCATTGACAACTATGTTAAAAAAGGATGCTTTTACTTGGACCTAGGTTGATGAGAATGCATTTGAACAAATGAAACAAGCTATGTGCAGTACACCTGTTCTTGCTATGCCAGATCTCTCCAAGCCCTTCACTATTGAGAGTGACGCTTGCGTCAATGGATTGGGTGTTGTTCTCCTTCAAGATGACCATCCTATTTCATTCACTAGCAAAGCCCTTTCTAGTAAGAATTTATCCCTATCTACACATGAAAAAGAAATGATGGCTATTTTGCATGCTGTACAGAAGTGGCGGCCATACCTCTGAGGGAGTCATTTTTGCATCAAGACCGATCACTGAAGTCTGAAATACTTCTTGGAACATCAAGTATCCTCCCCTACACAACAAAAATGGGTCAACAAACTCATGGGGTATGATTATGAGATCACCTACAAGAAGGGTAAGGACAATATTGTGGCAGATGCTCTTTCTCGCACATTTGATGATCAAGCTTCCCTTTCAACTATTTCTATGCCAATTCCCAATTGGTTAGAATCTTTTTAGTAGGGCTATGTCAGTGACTCTTCTTTATCTCAAATCATTCACTAGTTGGCCAATAATCCTTTTTCTATACCACATTACTCTTGGGATGGTGCTTCTCTCCGATACAAGGGCCATCTAGTGCTTCCTCAGAATCCAGATTTGCAACAGTCTGTCTTTCATGAAATCCATGCCTCTGCTTCGGCAGGGCACTCTAGGTTCCTCAAAACTTATGAGTTGGAAAGATGAAATTTCTTTTGGAAAGGAATGAAATAGATGATTCAAAAAATGGTGGCTGAATGTGATACCTGCCAATGCCACAAGGGTGAAATGACCCTCCTTCCTGGATTGATGGAACCCTTGCCCATCCCTACATGGATTTGGACTGATATTTCTATGGATTTCATTGAAGGGCTTCCTAAATCAGGTGGAAAGATAGTGATCTTGGTTGTGGTTGATCATCTTTCGAAATATAGTCATTTTTGTGCCCTCAACCACCCCTATACTGCCTCCTTAGTTGCACAAATCTTCATAGACTAGATCTTTCATCTTCATGGCCTCCATTCTTCCATTGTCTCAGATCGTGATGCAACTTTTACCAGTCATTTTTGGACTAAATTATTTCAGCAAACTGGCACCAAACTAAAGATGAGTTCAGGTTATCACTCACAAACCAATGGTCAGACCTAAATTGTCAACAAATGCTTGGAAACTTATCTTCGCTGCTTCACTTCCAAACAACAACATCAGTGGGCCAAGTGGCTTCCTCTTGCTGAATGGTGGTACAATCCTTCTTACCACATGCATCTAAAATGACTCCATATGAAGCAGTCTATGGTTAGGCACCTTCAGTGCTCCTTCCCTACACTCCTAGTAGCTCACCAGTCTAGGCAGTTGACATAGTTCTCCGCACCAGGGATCGGCTTCTTCCCACCTTATAGGATAATCTTTACATGGCCCGAAATTGGATGAAACAACAGGCAGATCAACACTATTCTGAGTGCTCGTTTCAAGTTGGGGATATGGTTTTTCTTCATCTACAACCATACAAGCAATCCTCCCTGAAGCTTAAAGGGCGTCATAAGCTAGCCCCAAATTTTTATGGGCCATATAAGGTTCTACAGAAGATTGGTTCAGTTGCTTATAAAATCAAACTTCCTCCTTCCCACATTCATCTAGTATTTCACGTTTCTTGTCTCAAGCAAGTTCTTGGCACCAACGTTAGAGCACAAATTTCTCTACCTAAAATGGATAAGGAAGGATCCATTATCTTGGAGCCTGAGGCAATCCTGGACCAGTGCACTTGTCAGCTTCACTCTCACCCCATCTTTGAGGTCTTGATTTAGTTGCATGGAATGCAACTAGAGAATGCTACATGGGAACCCCTTCTTCAGATTCAGCAACAATTTCCACACCTTAAGCTTTGAGGACAAAGATTTTTTCTAAGAGAGAGGGGATGTTAGGAACCTGTGTGTTCCTTCTATTTATTTTGTTAGTGTTGTGTTGTTTGACGCATATGCTTTGTAAGTCATCCCATGAGTATATTTTACTATCCCACATGCATTGGTAGTAATACTTTTCTAGATTGTACTTAGTATATAAGTGTGTATTGAGCCCTTTGATGGCACCAAAAAATTTATTGTATTGAGCTTTCTCAAAGGAGGTTACCCCCTTGAAGTGGCCCGTGATCAATAGATTTACTCTGTGTTCTACTGTTGCCCTATAAATCTGTTATTTCATGCATGTTCATTATATTGCTATAGGAGGTTCCTCTCAGATCCAAAAACAACGTTTCCAGATTCTGGTCAAAATATATGAGGGAGAGGAATTGGAAAACTTCAAGGCATGGACCAAGCAAATATCTAAGACAATCAAGGTCTACAAGAAATATTTGGCCTCCATATCAGGAAAGCGCGAGGAAGTTGTAGAGTGGATAAAAGAGATGGATGTCTTCTTTACAGGGATTGGCCTCAACTTTTATAGGGACCAAGATAAAATTTCCCTATGACCATCAAAAGAAGTGGTTCAATAATTCAAGGATATTCTAGTAGGTGTTAGCACCAAGGAGGCCTTACACCATATGTTTTATCTGTAAGAAGAAATGGAGAGAATGTCTGAGCACGAAGAAGAGATCAAGTTCTTCACTTCTGAATTGACTATCTTCAAAGAGAAGCAAGAATGAAAGGTCACCAAGGTGAAGAGGAGAGAGATCAACTATGAAGAGGTCTAGGAGATAGTGCATAGGATTAGAGAAGATAAAATCACAAAGTCCACTCAAGAAGTCAGCAGGACAGTTTCTACACTCGGCCATTTTTCTCCCAAGGACCTTCAGCCTTTCACCCCTCCAATTTTTTTGGCCTTTTGGCCTTGCAATTTTTTGGCCTTTTCGGCCTCCCAAATATTTTGGCCTTTCAGCCTTCGACAAGTTCGAAACCTCAGAATCCTCCGAATTGTGTTTAAAACACTTAAAAGTTTTGGGGCACTAAAAGTTTCAGAGTAGAGGTCAGGGTCCAAAAATCTGGGTGTTTCTAGCGAGGTCATATTTTTGCACACTAGTTGAACTCTAGATCAGATTGATGGTAAACTTGAGTTAATTTTGTTGGAACTAAGGGTCCCCTATCAGCCTCCATTGCCAGAAAAGCCTCCAGATGAAGATTCCTAGAAAGACTCCAAGAATCAAGAAGAAGACTCCAAGTTCTCAGAAGAAACCCACCTTCTTTTCTCTTTCTCTTCTTGGCGAGTTTGACCCTCCTTGCATGGGAAAACTAATTGTAAATGGATTCAATAATCCATGCAAGTTATCTAGTATTAGTCAATAGTAGTTTCCTTTGAGAAAAGTTTTAGTTTAACTTATATTCTTTAATTTGGACTCTCTAATGCCCTAATTTCAGGAATTCAGAGTATTCAGTTAGAAACTCTATATATTGTAATAAAAAATCAATGTAAAGGGTCAGATTCCTAATAAAATAAAGATATGCATTTGGTGCTTCATTCGTGGTGTGTGAATTGCTGCTACCTATGAGAAATTATTGAATATATGCTTGCATTATTCATTATTTTCAGAGAGCTTCTTGTTTATTGTGTTTTGAATTCATGTTTCTTTAGTTGGGGGTTGCTGTTGTTTTCTTACCTTGCTATGACAAATGCATGGGAGAGATCATATTTGGGCTTAATGATAAATCTATCTCGTGGGTGCGCACATCTTGGGGCTTTGCGATATAAGAAATTTTGAATATCTTACACGAGTGAATATATTTTGTCTCCAAATGCTTGCATCTGTGGGGTAGTGAATTGTGACTTTGTCTGATTTGTGCTTTGTGGATTTGTTCTAAATCTCCCCATCATTCAATTTGCAAGGAAGAGTTTACAACGGTTTATGTCCGTAGGATTTCATTTTCCGTCATTTATTTTATTCTCTCACTACTCTATTCTCTATTACATTCTGCTTTCAATTCTAAAAGTCTAAAAGCTTGGAAAAATTAAAAAAATTAAATTTTATTTACAAACGCCCATATATGTTAAAATGGAAAATACCAAAAAGAACTAAAGTGTTTTGCAGTTTGATGTCTTGAATGAACCAACAAAGGCCTCCTCGTGAACATTCACATTTATCTTCAACCGAGTAACCAAGCAGGTTGTGACCTGACCCTGGAGAACCTTGGGAATAACTCCGTTATTCTTTCAAGAGAGGAAATAGAACCTTGAGATCCTAGCAAGTTGGCTTGTGTCAAAACAATGCTCAATAGAAGTGGCACTAGAAGGGGGGCCTCAAGACTGAAAAGTTGGATAACATTGGATCTTTCTCTCCAGAGAGATTCGAGCGAGTGCTTAGATCATCTCTGAAGAGAGGCGAGTTCCTTGAACTCACCCACTATTGTAGAGCTCGTAGTGACAAAGGGAAGACCAAAGAAAAATACTCTCACCACCTTACTGAGTCTAACAATTCTCTTGGACAATAGTCACATATTGCTGCCCCAATGGTCATAGCAGCCATAAAACAAAATTAGAATGTGCAAAATCAGAATTTGCATCAACCTCGTCTGATGGCATTTTTTGCGAATGCAACAAGCTCACCTTTAAATTTTGTTGGGAAGCTCCATGAGTTACCCAAAAATCTTGAGAATTTTTGCACACAATTCATATATGGTGAATCAAGGACAGCGGAATAACACATCCGTGCCTTCAAAGAAATTTGTAAACATAAAGAGATTGCCCACCAAAATGTTGTTTTCCGTCTATTCCCACACACTCTGGGAGAGTCTGCATACAATTGGTACCTGAACTTTCCACGAGGGTCTATCTCTACATGGAACAAATTTGAAACCAAATTCCTCAATCAGTTCAAGTTGTATGTGGACCCCGCTATGACACATCACCAGTTCATTACAACAAGGAAAGATCCGAAGGAGCCCATCACCATGTTTAACCATCATTTTCACAAAATGCATCAAAAGCTGGAAGCACCTTACACCATACCAGATGAAGCTATTATACAAGTGTACCTCAAAGATTTGGACCCTTCCACCTCAATCTTCCTAAGAAGGCTTCCCCCGGTAGATAAAGATACAATGGAAAAGGTGTACAATGAAGCTGTCATATTTACCCAACAAATGGACCTGCAAGTAGGAAGCTATGTAGCAGTACCTACCATGGGTAACCTTGCTTTCCCACATCCATTTGCAGAAAGTAATCAAGTTCCAACCACTCATGCACCTATGTTGAATCCCATTCCATCGCAACCATTCGCAGCTATACCCCCATCTATTACTTATCCAAGTTACGAGGCTCATAAAATAGCATTTGTAGAGCAGAGAACCATACCCAAAGCAAAGCCTAATACTCTCATGGCCTCTGAGCTGGATGCTGTGAAGAAGACCTTATCACAACTCACCAACAAGCTCACCTGGATGAAGTTAAATCCATCCTAAAATCAAGGTGGATACCAACGAACACCTGTTGGTCTAAGTATGTATCCTTAGAATCCAAGACAGAATTTCAACACGTACAACAACAACATGCAGGAGAAAACATTTTGGTAGCAAAGGCCAGATAGGCCATGGAACACTAGACCCAATAATGACAACATCCCAGTGGACAACGCTAACACCTATGTTGCATCAGAGGCTAACTTTGTTGGGGTTCCAAATCCCCTCCAAGCTAATGATGTGTATGGAAACAGATCCCATGATCACTACATCCAAAATCTAGAAGATCCCTGAGTGCAATTTAATGCCATGATGTTCGACTCCTTCGAGTTTAGAAAAAGGGAAGGCTCGGATGCCTTCGTGGGAGAAGAAGAGTTTGTGTTCCCCTTTCAAAGGGAAACTGAACCTAATTACTTTGAAGTACATTCCTTCCAAAATGATCAACAAAACTCGTACAACCTTTAGAGCAGAAAGGAACCTCTCACTGACGGCATACCTCCATCCAAACAACCAATCCCACCGGATCCTCGGGCTAGTAACAACCCCATGCCTCCTAAAGGTCCTAATACTCTCACACCCCCTACATCAAGCACATACACTGGCTACAAAGGTGTGGCATGGTCAAATGGAAAGTATAGTGCAGTCGATAAACTTAAGAAAACTAAAGAAAACATATCCATGTTCAAGTTGCTGCAAGGTTTCCCAACCCAGAAGGAGGCCCTTCTAAAATCTCTAGACCATTCAAAGCTTGGTCCATCGACCAATAGTACGAGGACACCTACATCCAATATACACATGTCTGAGGCTTTCCCTGTCATGTACAAAGATAGGATGGAGGTCCCGCCATTCTTACTCAGTTTACAGATGTTTAGAAAGAACCTACACAATCGCCTGATTGATTCAGGAGCTTCCTACAACATCATGCCCCTGTCAATTTACCAAAATTTGGGAATGGAACCACAAGTAACAAACTGAGTAGTCATACAACTGGATAAGACTGAGGTCAACATGATTTTTGTGCTCAAATATGTCCATATCCAGCTGGTAGCAGATCCTAGGATATAATAACACATAGATGTGCATATAGTAGACATACCTGAGAATTATGGGATGCTGTTAAGACAAGAATGGACCAAGTGCTTAAGAGGATGGCTCTCCATGAATTTCACCCAGATGTGGCTACCATGGAGAGGTTTGAACAACTAGATCAAGATAGATGGCAAGCCTAAATTGAAAAGGATGATCACTGAGTACAATGCCCCGAATGAAGTCCTATTCACCTAGACAGATTTGGGTACTTATCGGATGGATGACATCCTCATGTTCCAAATCCAAGAAGGCATAGAATCAGACCATAGTCCCTTCTAAGGTCTCATTGAGTTAAATATTGGTGATGACATCTTCAAAAGTTTCATCAACAACACGACAGCTAGTTTACAACATCTAGGACAATACACAGACCCTAATATTTTGCTATTACCAGGGTACAACCAACTACACTGGGCTAGCCATTATGAGTTCACATGCCCTAGTTCCTAGGAATAATTATCATGGGTATTAACTTAGATCTCCCTATTGAGTAGGCCATTAGAAACTCTGACAATAAAAGAGGATATCCTCGGGATCAAAGACAAGAGTAACACCTGGCCAGAGATAGTCAGCCCAGTCAATATAATCACTACAAGCCAAGATCGGGATGGTGGGTTAGACTCTGATGAAAAAAGTCTTTCCTTGAATGTACTCAATGACTGGAGTACCTTAGATGATAGGGCATGTCCCCCTTACAAATAAATGGAAGAAGACATAGGTGGTGAAGGTGCTGAATCCCTCAAACCCAAACATATCCAAAATTCAGGAGAGTTAACTTCTTCTGATAGTGATGGGGGAGAAAGGTGAAAACTCAAGACCAAGGACCTTCCTAGAAAGAATTCCTCCAAGTCAAGCTCCACTAAGAAACCCCAGATATGGAAACTGTGCTTCAACGAATCCAAGTGTAAACATGGAGCAGGTGCGGGAATCAAACTAGTAAAAGCAAGAGGTAAGTCTTTCTATGCCGCTTACAGGTTACAATTTCTATGCACTAACAATGTTGCAGAATATGAAGCCCTAGTCCGGGGACTCCTCTTAGCCCATGAGAAGGGGATAAGGATACTAACATTGGAATGGAACTCACAATTGGTCATCAATAAAATCTGTAGTTAGTATACTTGCAACAATAAAAGGCTCGCGGCTTAGCGGAATAGAGCATGGGACCTAATCAACACCTTCGAAGGTTTCAACATCAAAACCATCCCAAGGAGAAAAAATGTTGTTGCCAAAACCCTAGCTGTATCAGCTAGTTCATTGCATCTGATGGAGAAATCCAAGATAAAGAAATTCTTAGTCAAACTCGTTGCAACCCTGACCATTTCAGATAATGTCACTAATTTCCAAGTCTTCCAAGATGATCAACACATCTTGGAGTTTATCATGTGTGCCGGCGTGCTCAAGAAATAGGTAATAGATGAGGAGAAGGAAGGTGAAGAAGAAATTAAACCTGAATATCCTGATGATCAAGGTGTCATAAATCTGAGGACCAATGCCATACCCAAAGGAATGGTAGAACTAGAGAGGATTTTTGACAATGACAAAATTGCAGTAAGGAGGCGCGTAGACATAACCCCTGATGGTAAAGAATGTGACACATACAAACTTGGAAATAAAGAAGAACCAAGAGAGGTCCACATTGGGATGGTGGGAACTAAAGAAGAAAATGAGAGAATGGTCCAGCTCCTCATGGAATACCGGGATGTAATAGCCTAGAGCTACAAGGAATTGAGGACATATGACACCTCAGCCATAGTACACAACATCCCTCTAAAGACAAATTCCAAGCCTTTCAAGAAACGACAAAGACCATTGAACCCTACCATGGATCCCCTAATCCAAAAGGAAGTCCAAAAGTTGCTTGATGCCAGAATCATCTTCCTGATTTGACATTCTACTTGGGTATAAAATCTAGTACCCGTGAGAAAGAAAATTGGAGAGATCAGACTATGCATAGACTTTGGAAACCTCAACAAATCCTCTCAAAAGGATAATCCACTCCCATCTCTTGATGAAGTGCTAAAAAAGGTCAACGAGTCTCAAATGATTTCATTTTAGGATGGTTACTCTGGTTACAACTAGGTGATGGTGCAAGAAGAAGATAGGCTAAAAACAAAATTCATAACTAAATGGGGAACCTTCGCCTACCGACGAATGCCTTTCAGATTGATTAACAATGGGGCCACTTTTCAGAGGGAAATGGACATAGCTTTCAAAGGACTAGTTGGGAGGTGTATCATCATCTACATGGATGATCTCAAGGTTTTATCAAAGCAAAGAGCTGACCACATAAGTGATCTCAGAAAATGCCTTCAAAGATGCAGGGAATTTGGAATTTCCTTAAATCCCACGAAATGCATGTTTGGGGTAACCGAAGGAAAGCTCTTGGGAAACATTATCTCCGAAAGGGGGATAGCCATAGACCATGAAAGGATAGATTCTATTCTAAAGTTAACACTGCTGCATAGCCACAAAGAACTGAAATCTTTCTTTGGGAAGATCAAGTTTGTAAGGAAGTTTATTAGTGGTTTCGTAGAGATAGTAAAACCATTAAATGATAGTAAAACCATTAAATGACATGCTCAAGAAAGATGTCAAGATTAAATGGACTCTCCTGACCAAGAAGTCTTTTGAGGAGATAAAAAATACCATCACCACGACACCAGTTCTTGTCAGCCCTGACTATACCATTCCCTTCAAAGTTTACTCTTTTGCATCAGAACATTCATGTGCAGGAATCCTCACACAAAAGAAGAACAATGAAGACAAAAGATCCATAGCATTCATAAATTTCCCTTTGAAAGATGATGAGATTAGGTACCGCAACTTGGACAAATAGTCATTCTCTCTCATCAAGGTGGAAAATAAGTTTTGATACTATATCTTGAGGAGTAAAGTCATTGGGATAGTCCTTGACGCAGCCGTGAAGTATCTTTTGATGCAGAATGAGCTAGGAGAGAGAAGAAGAAAATAGATGGAAATCCTCCAGGAGTTTGACCTCAAGATCCAACCCATGAAGATAGTAAGTAGCCAAGGACTGAATAAGTTGATCTCTGAGGTAGAAGAGGGATTGGTCTGCCAAACCTACACTGATCAAGGTGTGATCACTGATGTATGGTATCGGGACATAGTGTACTATTTGTTGTAGAATTGTTTCCTAGAGGAGATGAATGGTTCCCAGAGAAGAGCTTTTCAAACCAAAAGAAGCTCCTACATGTTGAAGAATGGACAAATGTATAAACACAATTACAAGGGTCTATACCTAAAGTGCTTGGACAGACTCGAGGCAAGACAAATCCTATAAGACTTCCATGAAAAGCATAGAATGGGACATGGATCCGCTGAGGAAAATTCTCACCAAATATTAAGGGTAGGATATTTCAGGCCTACAATATTCAAAGACACCACTGAACATGTGAGGTCTTGCCACACTTGCCAAACTAGTGCAACTCAAGAGAGAAATCTCTCAATGCCCTTACAACTAGTATACAAGGTACGCCCATTTTCCCAATGGAGCTTATATTTTGTTGGAGTGATTAACCCCCCTTCATCTACAAGACACAAGTTCATTTTGACATCTACCGATTACTGCACACACTGGACGGAGGCTCAAGCACTAAAGAATTGTACTACAGAGGTCGTGACCAGATTCTTGGAGGAGCGCATCATAACTAGGTTTGGAATGCCATTCTATTTGGTATGTGACAATGCTACCTCTTTCTCTTCTGCCTCACTCACACAATGGGACTTCAAAAACTAGGTAATCCTCAAATTCTCTTCAAATTATTATCTGCAAGGCAATGACATAGTGGAGTCTACAAACAAGAACTTAACGATAGTGATCAAACACCTCCTAGATGACAACCCCAGGGATTGGCACACACAACTAAAATACTCTTTGTATATTGATTGCGTAAGGATCAAGAGTGCCCTGGGGATGTCCCTATACCAATTAGTCTATGGCTTGCAACTGGTTTTCCCTATGAACTTAAAAATCCCAATTCTGAGATTCATGGACCAATATGTGGGAGGGGAAGATTGAGTGCAAGTCAGGCTCATGAATCTTCTTAATCTAGAGGAGAAACAAATATTGGCCCTTGAACATGTATCAAAGCATCAAGCCATAGTCAAGAGGTGGTTTGACAAGAGAGCTACCATTAAAGCCTTCAGAATTTCTGACCTTGTCCTCATGTGGGATAAGGTGAAAGAAAATCCAGGTTGCCACACCAAGTTCCAAAGATTATGGATAGGCACTTACCAAATATCAGAGATCCTGGGGGAGAACACTTTTAAGATCAACACATTGAATGAAAATTTGAACCAATTTCCAGTCAATGGACAATTCCTCAAACATTACTTTGGATCCTAAATAGGACTACCTTCAGTACCTTGTACCATAGTACCTTTTGCTTTATTTTTTTTCTTTTCTTTTTCTTCGTCGTCCTCATCATTAGTCCTTTCTCCCATCCGTGGTTGCCTTTCTTTCTTTTTGTTGGGGCTCGTTTGTTGTTTTGGGTCAGTGTGCTTTGGGTCCATTTTAATGTAGTCCATAAATTGGAGCAAGGGTATTTCTTAGTCAAATTAAGGGAGCGTGCAATGAAAAGAACACTCCAAAAGATGAAGTGGTGACAACTATCATTGACCGATAAGAAGAAGTTAAAAACTTGGTCATTCTGATCACAAAACACACTAAGAGATGACACTCGAGGGCATTGGTTCCCTAAGCATTTGTTAGTTGTGAGTAGATTTAGTGCATGGATTTGAGTACCCATCAATACCAGAACCCAGGTCTGAATGGATGCAGAGGCAATAACAGGAAGAAAGAAATAGCTAGAGAGAGAGAAAAAAGAAACACATGAAAAGAAAAGTGTCCCAAAGAGGTCACAAGTGTGGGATCCGGGTGGCACAGCCTAATCGTCACTCAGATCAAATCAAAAAAGGGAAAGATGAAGAAAATTAATTACTATCATGGACCTGAACACAAAGAAGTACGCGAACACCCGAGACTTGATACATTTAAAAAGAATGCAGAAGAAATAATATGACTGTCCCAAAAAAAGAACTCTCAAAGCAGGAAAGATATAGCCTAAGTAGACAGAACAAACTTGGGTGACTATGACAGCCTCTACTGGGGCTATGAATGCTCGACCAATAGTAGAGCATAGTTATACTTGGGATTTGGGGAAAAATTTGTCAGGGCTATGAATGCCTGATTGGTAGAAAATCTCTTTCCAGGAAACCCTGGTCCACTTGGCGAAGGTTGGGAGCAACTGGAAAACGTTCTGGTTACCAAAATCAAAATTCAAGAAATAAATCCATGTGAACACACACTGGGAAACTGATGGGAGAGCCTCGGATTGGAAGTCAGTGAAATATGGTCAGCACCAACACCTCTTGGTTTCGCTTTACTGCAAAGCTACAACCTGAAAGAGTATTGATGATGAAGAAATGCCTTGGTCATTCCTCCTTTTGTCGGGGCTATTTGTTGTGGGTCCACAACACACACCCCATTTTTGGTCCTTTGACCATTGGGACCCCCCTTCTTTTTGTCCTTTTGGTCTTCTCATGTCTGCCCCTTTCTCGGTCCCCAGCAAGTTAGTCCTATTGAAGGGTTTTCGGTTCATTAACACATAGAGAAGAAATTTTTTTCAGCCTTTCAGCCCTTTCATCCTTTCGGAGGACCCAAGTCCCTGAAATACTGAGATGGCTGAAAGGCCAAAAAACCTAAACTTTCAGTCCTACGGCCTCCAAAAACACCGAAAGGTTGAAGGTGTTTACCTCCGAGTTTTTGGTGTTTCAGAGGTTGAAAGGTCTGAAAACACCGACTCCACCGGCGGGTTATAAAATGGAAAAAGTGCCCGCATTCAGTCACTTTATTTTCTTTTCATCTTGGCATTTTGGGAGCTCGCAACTTTGGAGATTTTTCCCTTGCCCCTTGTGATCGATCACCCCTTGCCTTCAAGCTTTGCCATGTTTTCCTCTTCCTCTCCATGCACAGTCGAGGTAGGTTCCTACCTCATGCTCCGTTCTTTCTTTTCTCTTCCCATTTTTAGGTTAGGGTTTCTTTGCACCTGGTGCTTGTCCAGCCCAGTTTGTGCTTTCCTCCACACCCCAGGGTATCCTAGGGCCTTGTGAACACCTTCAAACTGAGCAGGGAGTCCCTCCTTGTCGATTCGAGTCGGGTCTTTCCCTTTTTAGGTTAGGGTTTTTTTTGGTTTTCTGTTTGTTTCCCTTGCCATAGGTTTTTGGTCCTCGAAAAGCTGAAAACCATTTTTTAAGTCTGTCACCCTAGTACTTTTAGCTTCGAAAGGTTTGAAAGTCTAAAATTTCTAAATTATCAAAAGTGTTGGATTTTGCACTTTTCACGTTTCGGCCATTTCAGAATTTTAGCGTCCGCAAAAATTTTCAGGCTTTTGCATGCTGAAAGAACGACAAAAATTTCTCATCAATAATTATCTTTTTTGCACTTTCAGCCTTTTTAGACTTTGAACCAGTTTTTGGCGCCCGAAACCCCGAAAGGGCCAAAAATGTGAAAGTGGCATTCCTGGCTACTTAAAGATTTGTTTACCTCATGTCTTCTTAGATTAATCAGCTTTCTTTTAGTTTTTTCTTCAATAAGATACTGATACTTGCATTCTCCTTGTAGGGATGCCTAAATAAAAGACAAAATCTCCAATGAAGTACCAATACAAGGGGAATCCCCCAGCTTCAAAGGTCGGGAACAAACACATAGAAATAATCAATACTAACATCGGGAATATAGACTGGGATCAGTTCCTGGTGCAATGCTTTCAACCAATAGGGAGATCTGAGGATTGCACTGCACTAGTCCTATCTAGCCTGGTGAATGCAACAGCCCATCTTGTAGCTGTCTCATCATCGGAGCTGATCATAACCCTGGCCAACCATTATAAATCAGATGAGAGAGTAGTCTAAAACAAAAAGGGGCATGTAGTACTAGACATAAGGCGAAATGTCATAGAGGAGGTCTTCCACCTCCATAAAGTCATCAACGAGTTCTACAACTTCTACATTGGAAAGGGGCTCCAATGGCTCAACAAAAAAGAGAAGGAAGCCTATGAAATTGTAAAAAATGACTACCTCAACCAACCTCTCCCAAAGAACAGGTTGGATAAGATAGACCTCCGATGAGGATACTTAAAAGATAATACCCAGCGACTGTAACACTGATAAACCAAGTTTATGGACTTCCTCAATCCATCTAAATTGAACCCTGGATGATCTTATTGATTGAAAGGATTAGGGGTCATAAAGTGAGGTTTGACTGGGGTTCCATCATCAATGATAGATTGGATGAGAAATTGGTTGCAGTAAAAAACAACCCTAAGTTCTACATGAGCACATATATAGTATACCTGTTGGAAGCATGGGAAGACTACCCATGTCTTACCAAAAGGGGAAGTATAAATGACCCAAATACTTGGCCCCACATTGTGTACCCTCAGTTAATGAAGAGAGAAAATATGCCAGAAGATTGCCTTGATTACCAGATAGTCAACGATGCTTTCATATTTATAGTCATCCGATCCATTGAGGGTGACTTTGCAAAAAGTATGTCAGAAGAGGTAGCTACCAAGATAAGGGCCATCGGGGCATATTACATACAATTTAAAATATTTACTTACATCCGGGTAGCAGGATCAACTTTAAAACTAAAGAAGCTACCCAGGTATCCATCCAACTGGATAATTATCTTGGAGATGGCCAGGCAGCTTGCATATTCTTATGAGCATATAAAGCATAAGAAGAAGCATTGTTTGGATTTTCCCATCTCACTGGGCCCATATACCCTACAAGATATGAAGGTCTACAAATCATTGGACTTCGAATGGGATGACTACTCTCTGTAGCTTTACAAGACAATGTAGGCTCGCTTCAACCCTATAGGCATGTACAACCATATTATTGGCAAGTTCTACATTCATGAACCAAGATTAGAAGATCACTGGATGAACTGTATAGATGACCATGAGGTCATAATCTAGGATTATTGTAGAATGCCTCTTGCCCTAGAAAAGGAAGTCTTGAAGACTCCAATTCCCCAAAAGGTTTGGGAGTATGATTCAGACGAGGTCCTGGAAGCCATTTTATACAGATGACAAGATATATGACAGGCCTATCATGAACACAGAGATTAATAGAGATGAAAATGATGATATTGATTTCTGGGCAAGGCATGTGTTGAGAACAATAGAGAAATAGATTAAGAGGCCCTACAAAATGAGCATGATACCTATTAAAACATTGATGGAGCCGCCCAAGAAAGTAGATAAGCAGCAAGTGGAGAAATCTACCATCCCCAAGTATAAAAAGGCACCACCTCAAAAGCCAGGGATGGTATACAGTCATGAACAACCAGTGGAATATGGTTTCAACCCAAGACATAAGAAGACAAGGATGATAGGGCAGATAGATCCTCCAGTAGAAGTATCGTAGGCTCCCTCAAGTGAAGGTCCATCCACCTATGGCCAATCTCCTCTGACAACTGAAAAGGGGAAGAAGACATATAAGAGAAAAAGAACTTCTATCTCTCCACAACTGGAAACCACGCAAGAAGATCCACAAGGGGAAGAAAAGGAGGAAGAGGTACAACTAGGCAGGAGTACTGGGTCACAGAGAAGGAAAGAGAAAGAAACTACTAGGAAACATCAGGAGGACCTGAAAGAATAGGATAATCCTTTGGATGCCTTAGGGTCAGATGAGTTTCAAATATCTGATTTTGAGGGTCTAGAGGGATTTTCAGATCAAGGGAAAGATACGACAGGATATGATACAGGAGCCCCATCCTTCTTTCAACCCCAAGTGACCCTCACTCCACCTCCGACCCAGTTCACTTATTCCTCAGTAAATGTGTCTGCTATAGAGATAAGATCCTGTCCTGCCGAAGGGCCTAAGACCCAGGATACCGGGGTAGCATAGAACATAGAGAAAGACAAGGTAGTAGAAGAGAGTTTAGTTTCTCTCCACCACCTCACAAACCTACTCCACCAACTTCTCATCCACCTCTGATTCCTACTCCACCACCATTGTTCCCAACCCTAACACCAACTCCACCCCCTTCTATTTCTACTTCCCCATCTCTTGTCCTAATTCAAACTCACAACCCTACTCCACCATTATCATTCCCTTTACCTTGCTCCACCCTGACCCCCTAGAGGGCAGCAAATACAGAGGAGGTATCACCCTTCAAGACCACACTAGTGGCCATGACAAGTCTTAATTTAGAAATACTGATCAGTTCAGCAGAGGATGGAGGCCAAGATAAAGAAGAGGAAGGTAGAATAATGAAAGAAGATAAGGCAAAAGAAGAAAAGGGAGAAGAAGAAATACAAGGGGAAGGGATGGATGCAGGAGGAGATGAACAAGGAAAGACACAAGAGAAAGAGGCAGAGGGAGGAGTAACCTCAGGATCTCAAAAATTAGTGCCTATCCTCCATGTTGCCCCATATGAGCTAGTGACTGCATCTGGTAAACCTACTTGGTTCACCAAAGAAATCTAGCTTAAGAGAAGGACTTATATCGATGAGGTAGAAGGGGAAGAAATGAATATGGCATCTGTAGGGAAAGAATTCCAACAAATGGAAATCAGTGTGCCCACAAGGACAATATCTTATGTCATGCAAGACACTAGAGGTCACTAGAAGGCACAAATAGCAATCCCTCCTGTGAGCACTTCTCAAACATCAGCCACATCAAAAGACTACACATTCAAGGAGGTGGACTTGGGCGAACCCACAAGAGAAGGGAGAAAGACACTGGTAGCCTTAGGGATCAAGCACGCTATAGGGTTCATGAGTAAAGATGAAGAAACCATAAAATAATTGACAGAGTAGAATGAGGCCTTGAAAAGGTACATTCACAAGTTGGTAGGTCCCATTGACCCAAACTTCCTAGAGGCTTCATTACAGGCTATGCTAGAAAAAAGGGTTGCACCAAATTTGTCGATAGGATTAACCCCTTCCTTCATCCAAGCTAGTGCAGATTGGAGGAATGATTTTGAGCAATTTGGAGAGAAAGAAATTAGGATAGTATTCAGGCCATACATGAATATCTTTGTTGAGGCTAATCTGTTGATTGATCTAGTGGAGAATGAGGGTGGTCTAGATTCTAAAATAAGTAAATGGAAAGCAAGCTTTCGAGACTTGGAAGTGATCCAGAAACAACATTTCCAGATTATGGTCAAAATATATGAGGGAGAGGAACTAGACAAATTCAAGGAATGGACCAAGCAAATATCTAAGACTATCAAGGTCTACAAGAAATATTTTTCCTCCATAGCATGAAAGCGCGAGGAAGTTGTAGAGTGGATAAAAGAGATGGATGTCTTCTTTACAAGGATTGGCCTCAACTTGTATAGGGACCAAGATAAACTTACCCTACGATTGCCAAAGGAAGTGTTTCATCAATTCAAGGATATTCTAGTAGGTGTTATCACCAAGGAGGCCTTACACCAGATGTTTTATCTGAAAGAAGAAATGGAGAGAATGTCTGAGCACGAAGAAGAGATCAAGTTCTTCGCTTCTGAATTGACTCTCTTCAGAGAGAAGCAAGAACAAAAGGTCACCAAGGTGAAGAGGAAAGAGATCAACTATGAAGAGGTCTAAGAGATAGTGCATAGGCTCAGAGAAGCCCATCCAAAGGTATTTCCTGATTAAAATCACAAAGTCCACTCGACAAGTCAGCAGCACATTTTCTACACTTGGCCATTTTTCTCCTATGGCCTTTCAACATTTTAGGCTTTGGGCCCTCCAATTTTTTTGGCCTTCTAGTTTTTCAGCCTTTTCGGCCTCCCAAATATTTTGGCCTTTCAGCCTCTGACAAGTTTGAAACCTCAGAATTCTCCAAATTGTGTTTAAAACACTTAAAAGTTTTGGGGCACTAAAAGTTTCAGAGTAGAGGTCAGGGTTTGAAAATCTGGGTGTTTCCAGCAAGGTCATATTTTTGCACACCAATTGAACTCCACATCAGATTGATGGTCAAATTGAGTTAATTTTGTTGGGACTAAGGTTCCCCTATCAGTCTCCACCACCAGAAAATCCTTTAGATCAAGATTCCAAGAAAGACTCCAAGAATCAAGAAGAAGACTCCAAGTTCTCAGAAGAAAACCACCTTTTCTCTTTCTCTTCTTGGCGAGTTTGACCCTCCTTGCATGAAAAAACTAATTGTAAATGGATTCAAGAATCCATGCAAGTTATCTAGTATCAGTTAATAGTAGTTTCCTTTCAACAAAGTTTTAGTTTAACTTATATTCTTTAATTTGGACTCTCTAATGCCCTAATTTCGGGAATTCAGAGTATTCGATTAGAAACTCTATATATTGTAATAAAAAAACAATGTAAAGGGTCAGATTCCTAATACAATAAAGATATACATTTGGTGCTTCATTTGTGGTGTGTGAATTTCTTCTACCTATGAGAAATTATTGAATGTATGCTTGCATTATTCATTATTTTCAGAGAGCCTCTTGTTTATTGTGTTTCGAATTCACGTTTCTTTAGTTGAAGTTTGCTATTGTTTGCTTACCTTGCTGTGACGAATGTGTGGGAGAGATCATCTTTGGGCTTAATGATAAATTTTTCTCGTGGGTGCGCACATCTTGGTGGCTTCACAATCTAAGGGATTTTGAATATCTTGCATGAGTGAATAATTTTGTCTCCAAATGCTTGCATCCGTGGGGTAGTGAATTGTGACTTTGTCTGATTTGTGCTTCGTGGGTTTTTTCTAAATCTCCCCATCATTCAATTTACAAGGAAGAGTTTACAATGGCTTATGTCCTTAGGATTTCATTTTTAGTCATTTATTTTATTTGCTCGCTACTCTATTCTCTATTACATTCTGCTTTCAATTCTAAAATTCTAAAATCTTGGAAAAATACAAAATTGAATTTTATTTACAAACACCCATATATGTTAAAATGGAAAATACAAAAAAGAACTAAAGTGTTTTTCAGTTTGATATCTTGAACGAACCAGAAAAGTCCTCCTCATGAACATTCACATTTATCTTCAATTGAGTAACCAAGCAGGTTGTGACCTGACCCCGAAGAACCTTGGGAATAACTCTGTTATTCTTTCAAGAGAGGAAATCGAACCTCGTGATCCTAGCAAGTTGGATTGTGTCAAAACAACACTCAACTGTAAAATTTTCTATCTTGATGACACTGATACCACTTTTTTGATGGCTAGAAATGATGACTTATGGTTGTGGCACAAAAGATTGTGTCATGTGAACTTTGACAACATGATAAAGATAAGAAACAAGAGGAATGTCAGAGGCTTACCGACGATGACTAAGCCTGAGCATATCATGTGAAAGAATTGTCAAAAAGGTAAGATGACAAAGTCTAGTTTCAAGAGAAAACCCCATACATCTACTGCAATTCTAGAATTAGTCCATACAGATCTATGTGGACTGATGAGAACAAAGAGCTACTATGGAGATAGGTATTTTATTCTCTTTGTTGATGATTTGTCTAGAATGATGATAGTCATGTTTTTAAAAGATAAATCAGAAGCTTTTAAGATGTTTAAATGGTACAAAGCAATGGCAGAAAAACAAAGTGAAAATAAATTGAAATGCTTCAGGTTAGATAGAGGAGGAGAATTTACTTCAGAATAATTCACTGACTATTGTAATGAGCATGGAATTAAAAGACATGTTTTTGCACCAAGGACACCACAAAAAAATGGAATTGCTAAGAGGAGAAACATATCAATTGTTGATTGTGCAAGAACATTGATGATTGACAAAAACATCACTCAAACATTTTTGAGGGAAGCTGTCAGTACTGCTGTCTATACACTAAACATAGTACAATTGAAGAAGGACACAAAGAAGACACCATATGAGCTTTGGTATGGTCATACACCCAATGTAAGTTACTTCAGAATCTTTGGTAGTCAATGTTATATATTGAAGGATGATAGAAATGGAAAACTTGACTGCAAAAGTGAAGAATGTATCTTCCTAGGGTATTCAACCAAAATCAAGGCTTATAAATGTCTTAATAAGTCATCTAACAAAATCATTGAAAGTGAAAATGTGAAAATAGATGAATTTGTAGAAAAGAATGAAAAGGAAAGCAAAAAGGAATCAAAGGACTACAACAGGTTTGTTTATATAGAACCTGACACTCTACCCGAGCAATAGTGTGTCACTCCTGAGCATCAGAACATTGCACCCGAGCATCAAGATGCAATTACCGATGATCAGTATAATACTCAAAATGATGTTCCAAACAATGGAGATGAAAATGAAGGTGAAGAAGATGATCAAAATGATGAAAATAGAGCTGAATTGAAACTTGCCAAGTATGTCAGAAGACATCATCCACATAATCAAATCATAGGAGACAAGAAGGCTGGAACAAGAACAAGAAGTAAGTCACTTAACATCAGATGTTTACTTTGTGATTTTGAGCCTAAATCTGTTTACAATGCACTTGAGAATGAAGAATGGGTCAGTGCTATGAATGAAGAGATAGAAAAGATTGAGAATAAAAATACATGGACACTAGTACCAAGACCAGATGAAAATAATGTCATTGGTACAAAATGGATATTTAGAAAAAAGATGAATGAGAATGGAGAAGTCACTAGAAATAAAACAAGATTAGTATGCAAGGGATATGCACAAGAAGAAGGTATTTATTATGGTGAAACCTTTACACCCGTTGCCAGACTAGAAAGAGTTAGAATCTTACTTTCTTATGCTGCATTTAAAGGATTCAAGGTATACCAAATGGATGTCAAATCTGCATTCCTAAATGAAATTCTAGAAGAAGAGGTATACATTGAACAACTAGAAGGGTTTGTTAATCCAGACAAGAGAAACATGGTATATAGACTACATAAAGCCTTGTATGAATTGAAACAAGCATCAAGAGCCTGGTATGAAAGACTTCACTCATATCTCATTAGCATAAAATTTGTTAGAACAAGTGAAAATAACAATCTATACTTAAAAGAATATACCGAAGGTAATATTCTGATTGCTGAAATTTTTGTTGATAATATCATTTTTGGAGGGAATGAATTGTTATGCAAATCCTTTGTTGATGAAATGAGCAAGGAATTTTAAATGTCTATGTTTGGAGAGATCAAATTCTTTCTTGGTCTACAAAATCTTCAACAAGATGCAGGCATATACATCACTCAGTCAAAATACATCAAGGAAGTGCTGAAGATATTCAAGATGGAAGATTCCAAACCAGTTGGAACACCTATGGCTACTAGATGTAAGATGACAAAAGAAGATAAGAAAAATGAGGTAAAGCAGACCTTATATAGATCAATGATTGGCAAACTGATGTATGTTGTTCACACCGGACTAGATATAGCACATGCAGTGGGGATAGTTGCAAGATTCTCTGCTAATCCCAAAGAATCACATATGACTATTGTTAAAAGAATTCTGAGATATTTGAAGAACACTGAGGACTATGGCTTATGGTACAAAAGAGAAGGAAAATTTGATCTACAAGTCTATACAGATGTTGATTGGGCTGGAAACATTGATGACCGAAAGAGCACAACTAGAGGAGCATTCTTCATGGGTGATAGACTTGTCACATGGATAAGAAAGATGCAAGGATGCATCTCTCAGTCTACTGTAGAAGCAGAGTATGTGGCTGCTACTACAAATTGCTCTAAAATTTCTTGGATCAAACAATTACTAGAAGGTATGCATATGAAGATCCTTGAACCACTAATTATCTATTGTGATAATACCAGTGCAATAAACATTTCTAAGAATCCAGTCATGCATGCTAAGACTAAGCATATTGCTATCAAGTATCACTATCTGAGAGAAAAAGTGCAAGAAAAAGAAGTGACACTAGAATATGTTCAATCAAAGGAACAACTAGGTGATATATTCACCAAGCCATTACCAAAGGATACATTTGAGTATCTAAGATAGAGACTAGGGGTTCAACCCTTGTCTATCAATTAGTAATCTAACTAGGAGGTTGCATCAGCCTACACCACATCTGAAGATCATTCATGTTGATGCAAACAATGAGATGAATAGCAGCAGATACATCTGTACATTGCAAGGTACAAATCTGCACCGAAAATTAGACATTGTATTGTTGATGGATAGGGAAATTCAAGGAATATATTATGCAAAGGGATGAAAGATGATATAGATGATAAAATAAGGAGAAGTATTTTTTTTGGCATTATTGTCAAAGGGAGAGAAATATCTCATTATCATACAAAAGGTCTTTATCATACAAAGGGAGAGATGATCTCCATATCACATAAAGGAGAGATTATATCACTATCCATGAAGAGAAGTTCCTGAGAATCAGAAAGGTAAAGTTAATCAATATTCTAAGGGAGAGAAATTGATTACATATGAAATATCCATCTAAGGGAGAGAAGTAACAAAGGGAGAGATTCAGACAAGAGAAAGATTGTTGTCAAAGGAAAAATAGATTATCAAGAAGAGGAACAGTCAAGGTAGAGCACATATCAAAACATAGACATCAGATGATTAATCTATCCAGTGAAGGGATTAAAGACTGAAGACAACCAATATGCATCAAACAAATCTAAGCTATTTTTGAGCTCATCGAGAACCAGACATTTGTAATAGTTACAATAGAAAAGATTGATGAAACTGTATATTTCATATTATATTAGTGATAGTATAGTATGCTAATGTAGTATGTTGCCATCAATGCCAAAGGGAGAGATTGATGACATCAAACTGATTGAATGTTTGAAGATGTTAAGTTGATAACAAAAATGCAGAAGGATAATACAAGACATTAAATCAGTTAATGGATTGTACTGTCATTGATGTCAACTTGATATAATCTAATCAGTTATAATCAAAGTGTCAAAAGACTTTAGAGAATCAGAGAGATAATGATTATGCTTTCTGTAATGCATAAAAGACAAGCATTTCATTGTGACTAAAAACCTGATGGTTAGTGGAACCTGACGGATAGAGATCACCAACAATCAATTCATAGTGATTCCCAAGCAAGAAAATTGACGAGTATTACCGACGAGAAGAATCAAAAGCAAACCTGACGGCTAGAAACATAGTGTAAATCAACGGAGAAGCCCGAGGAGAACTGGAGTGTTGACCAACACTGTCAAAGAGTTAAACCAAAAATAACTGGAGTTCAGAAATGATAAAATATCTAGCCGATAGAGCTAAATATAGAGTTAACCGATAGTTATCATTGTTTTCATCAACAAGATAAGACAAAGATAAGTGATTGATTTAAAGCTGATTTGTCCAGTTGGAAAAAATATCTTAGCGAGATAAAACAAGAGTTTTTCTTTAAATTTGATTGACAGACTGCTAATCGGTAAATCTATAGTAGAAGCTTTTACAAAGCATTCTGAGCAGTAGTAATTTGATATAAGTATTTGGAGGCATTCATCTTATAGGACTGAAGATAACTAGAGGTATAATTTTGTGGTACTAAGTTTTAAGGGTTGATTATTGGAATATTTTTGAGGCCACTAATTCACCCCCCCACTCTCAGTTATTACTAACAATATATACATATTTCGTTTAAATATTCATTCCTCAACCATCTTTTTAATTTATAATTTATTTTTCTTTCTATGCATTTCTCCTTTCATTTTCAAATTCTATAGATAGGAGCTATCATAAATGTCTATTTTAGTGGAGCAAAGCCTATGGATTCAATTTCACAATATTAGAGTAAATCAACATTTTGCTTAGAAGAAATCCAAGGTTTGTAATTTTTTTTATCCACTCATGAGCTAAGGAAAATGGATAGAAATATATGTAAAACTAATGAACATGAAGGGTGGAAAATAATAAATACTATAATAGAATATTTAAACATAATGAGAAACAAAGACAATAATGTGCAAAAATATGGTCAACAAGTATGATATAACTCCCCACAACCAAAAAGGTCGATCATCCCATTAAAAATGGAAGAGATAGGTGAAAATGCACTTTTATGAATTATAAAAAAATATCTATAATATTTTATATTTTACTAAATAAATAAAAAATACATAAAAAATAAAATTTATGCTTTAGATCAACTTATCTGTCCCTTTATGCGAAGGTTTGGAAGCCAAAGTAACCTAAAAAGAGTGAACATTCAACAAAGAAGTAACCAAGAGCTGTGCACACCAAGAACTATGCCATGAAGTGCATCATATAAAATATCTTTATCTCACTTAAGCCTTTGTGGATCATACTTGTTCTAGCTAACTCCACTTTTGGGAAATGATCAAGGGAAATTAAAAAATAAAATATTATATAGTGGACCCACTAATCTTTGTTGCATATCTGGTAATATTAAAATTATTTAAAATGCTTTTCAAATTTATATATTTATCAATAATGTTAAGGAGACTTAGGTGATCGAGGATTTATTGAAGTTACTTCACCATGGGATGTTATCTCATCGATAAGAGAAAGGGCCAATGGTAATGTTAAAATCAAAATTAAAAAAAAAATCACATTAACAATATGTGAAGTAGGGCCCTTATTAATCTCTAGATGAAGAATGAAATTTTCCACCAAACATAGAACTAGCACTTGCATCCGAAGAAGATGCAAGAGTTACGCTGATAGAAAACAATATATAAGTCAATATTTTAGAGTTAATTGTATACATTGATTTAATTTACAATATAGTTTTTTTTTGTTTATATAATTTTGTGATATTACTATTAGATTTCAATTTTGTAGCTTTTGAGTCAAACTCAATGACCCATGTTTCATGAGTATCGGTTCACAAGAACCGACTCTTTATCTATCTATTCACATATCATTTCATGTTTATCAAAGATTTAACTTATGATAAAAATTGCTTCATCACCTTTATTATTTATTATTTTATGATCATAAAGCCTTATCATGTCATTAACATTTTTTCCATTATTTTGTCATTTATGTGTTGAAATTTATGTATCACTCTTCTCATACTATCTTAATGTTTAAAATTACACTGGAACACAATGTGCCTTCCTTGTGTTTATATGCAAGTTGACATACTTAAAATTACTACTTGCACATAAGTCATCTTTACCAAGGTTACTTCATTTCTATGTAGTGAAGTGCTTCTAAGTTTTGTGAATTCTAAGACTCAAGTCATGAGTCCCAAACATTTTGACTCTTTTTTGAACCCATCTTCAAAAGAGAATTACTTTGGGAATTTAGTCATTATTCTTAAATTTGTCACATTGATTCATTTTGAAGTCATCATAAAAATAAAATAGTGGTCACCATAAAAATGCAATAACAGATATAGATTTTCCACTTTTTGTACTTAATACATGCATAATGTGCAAAGCTCAATGCAATAGTAGATATAGATTTGCCACTTTTTGTACTTAATACAAGCATAATGTGCAGAGCTAATTTGGGGTACTTGTCTCGAGCACTCACTTAATTAATCCAAAGTAGAAGAAAACACACCAACTGGGCCTTGAACATATATGAACTTGACATACCCCAAATCCTCATGTCTATTCTCTAAAGCTGATTTGAAAGTCTTTCCACAAGTAGCAATAGCAATGTCCGCAGGTTTTGGAATGACCCCTGAGGAGTCACATTCCATTAAAATAGGAAGATGCATAAATTGACCCGAAAGCCACAATAAATATGACACTAGGTGAGAGGGTGTGAGGGTCACCCTCTCATGGGCTAAGTGATTGCTTGCTCGAGTGAAGTTGGCCTTCACATGCTACTAATAATTAAGCCCTAAGTTGCAGAGCTCACCTTTCAGAGATCTTTAAGCTCTTTTGATACCTTAAGACCTCATTATTTATTCTTTTAATTCTTTGTATATTAGGTGTGGGCCTTATCCCATGGTTTACAAATTAAAAAATTTATTATCAATAAGATTAAATTATAATAAAGTTAAAATTTAATAAACTTACTTTAAAAACTCCTTTTAATAGCTCCACATTTAAAAAATACAATTTGTCATGATTGTACAAAAATAATTAAATTACAAATAAATTTATAAATTAATTAAAAAATGTTTAAACGAACCCAAAACTCACTTTCTATTTACCGCTTTCATTAGAATTCGGCATAATTAATGAAAGTAGGAATTTTGCTTTAACAATCACCCATAGAATTCCGCAGAATCTCAAATTTTCAAATCAGATTTTTTTGGGCCAACCCGCTTCAATTTGAAATTTGGGTATGTAAGGCTAACGGTAAAAGAAATTTGAACGTTATGGGGAGCGGGCAAAAGTCGAAAAATAGGAAAATTAGGGTAGATAAATATTTCCATCTTTTTAGAAAATCATACATTGCTTCTTCTTTTTCATGAAAGTTCTTGAAATATTTTCTTTCTCATGTCTTTCTTTTGTGATTAGCTTTGTTCTTGGTAGGATTTTTCAATTTTTTTCCTACTGTGTGCACACTGGTCTGTCTGTTGTTGTTCATCTCTGATTTTGTTTGTATTTTTTTTTGTTGTTATGTTCATCTGTCTGTTATTTATGTTCATTTTTTTTTGTCTCTATTTGTGTTCATGTTTATGTTTATTTCCCTTGTCTTATTGGATTTTTTTTTAATAACAAAGTAAGAAGCAGAGGCAGGACAGAGGAAGGGGCAACAACTGATGGATTTAAATTAATTCTTCTTCCAACATCCTTCTTTTTCTAGGTAAGTTGATCTTAAAATATATTTACATAAATGTGTGCAAATCATAGACATTTGAAAATTTATGTAGATTTTAAGATTTTATTGCAGTCTAAAATTTTTATGTCTTCATAATTCTTATTAATTTTGTTCTACCTATATTATATGATTTGAAGTGATGTTGGACCTTCTAGTTAGGTGTTGTTTAGTGATTTTTGAACCATTAGTTGTAGCGGAAAAGGTTTTCAATATAAGATGATTTTTGCAGGGCATATAATTCTTGAGTTGGTAATGAGGACATTATATTTATACCTTAGCTACACATTTTGACCTCTTCTTGAATCTTGAAAATATGTAATACTATTGCAGATGGAGATGTCAATTAGGAAATTATGGAGCTCCAACCTACAAGCTACATTTGGTTCAGAACTGGTTCCCCTACCTTACAACTATTATACAAATAGGAGTAATTGAACATGGTACCAAAACCTAGCAGATTATTCCATTCTGTAAATATATTTATATATATTTACTATAGTGTTGTTTTTGATCTTCCTAATTATACTGATACATAGGGATACCATTAATGTTAGAACTTTACATTTGTTGTTCATTTAGATAAAGGGTTAGAGTTACCCGTAGGGATAGGGTTTATTAATAAATATTATAGTAAAGGTTTCAGTGTACTTGATGTAACGATTCAATTCCAATAAAGTATTAATCAAAGAAAAAAAATTTGTTAACAAAAGGAAATGGTAATTTCACAAATTTACTTGTATGTATTTGATTGGTAATCACAAAGAAGAATTTAAAGACACTTAATTTGAGAATATTTATAAACTAATTTTTAACAATATTATATTATTAAATATATGTTTGAAGTCAATTTACTTATATAATAAATATTCAATATTTTGGATTTTACTTTAATGATTGAATTGTCATAAAACAATTTAATTGTAGATATGAATAATATTTATTTTGTTTAAAAATATTAGTAGTTATGAAAAAATCCTATGATAATAATTTTATCTTATTTTTGTCAAGTAACAAAATAGGGAAACTTAATCAAGCTTTCAGATTACAAAATTATATTCAATAAAACACTTGTAGTTTAAAAATTGACTTTGTGTCTGATATAGGAAACCACATACATGTTTTGGATCTAAATAATAAGGGAAATACAATTCACTCTTACACCATAACAATGTCTTGAAGATCAAACTATATATTATGCATGATAATATAAAAGTTTATAACATGCATAAACAAAAATTCATTTTTTGAAAAAAATATCAAAACTCTACCAATGGTAGTTAATTGTAGTTAATTGTGACAGTGTAAAGATATTACAAAATGTTAACTAATGAGAACAATATTTCAACCTTCATTGTATTTTTTTGTTTTATGCTAATTGTAAGTGAAATTTACATATTGTAATATATTTTTGAAGCAATTTTTTTTCAAACTTCTCCAACTTTTTATCTAGAAAAAGAAGTTCGAACATTCCTCCACATATATGTATATTTATTATACACAAACAAAAAATGCAACGTCACTATATATGAACGTTGTGCCTCTTCATAGCAGTGAATTTTTTTGCACAAGAAAAATATGTATTGAATTTACAAAATTTATAACTTACAATCAAAATTTATATTAACATATAATTTTATAAATAATTATAAATGTGATACATAACTATAGATAATATAGTATAAAGAAAAGTATTTAAATCAGAAATAAAATTAATTATAATATTATAATATATTTGTATATTAAATTTTAATAATGTATATTAATTAAATTATTTATTAGATTTATTTATATATTTTTATAATTTACATTTACTTTATTTTAAATTAACTTAAATGAAAACTTTAATATATAGTACAAAATAAATAAAATAGTTCAATATAAACATCATGCAATTTTTATTAAATGATGACAAAATTTTATATTCTCACTTCTTGACGTACATAACAATAAATGGAGATAAATTTATACGACAGTTGTATTGGTCATCGCATGCCTACTCGACTCTGATTTGAATTTACATAGACAAGGTAGGAAAAATATAAAGCATATTTTCCTTCTTTAAGCTTACGTTGAATTGTCAGTGCCCTAAAAGTGTTCTCCAACGTATCTTCATTATGATATTGAACTAGGGTAAGGACTAGGGATTTATGTTAGTCTGGTAGGCAACTGGATGAAGATAATCAGTAGACAGATCAGGTTAAGAAACTAAATTATTATTAATGTTGTTGAGGATATCTGGCCATCAACTAATTAAGGAATGGTCTCAACTATGATAAACTTATTGAGCCTAAAAAGTGATATACTTATTGAGCCAACTGATTCAGATGAGTCACATATCAAAGTGGTTACTATTGGGGATACTCCTTATACTTAAATAAAAAACTTTGAGGACTTGAACCTTTCATCTGTGAACTACTCAGGGGTCTCTATCCAGAGATGGGATTTGAGAAGCCAAGAAAAATCAAAGCAGTAATACTTCTAATGATTATTAAACCACCTCATCAAAATTTATTTCCTCAGGCTCACAATGGTTCTGGAAAGACTACTTGTTTTGTTTTGGTTATGTTGAGAAGATATAATCCAAAGATTAATGCACCATAGGCACTTTGTATATGTCCAACAAGAGAGTTGGCAATGTAGAATCAAGAAGTCCTCTTAAAAATGGGAAAGAGTGATAACACACATGAAGTGATTGACAAAGATTTCCATAGAGATGACATCTCAAGGAAAGTAATAAATTTATTACAGGGTTATAGAAGAATGATAAACTAAAAGAAAAGGGTTACATTGTTTAGTTATTAAAAGTTGTAACCATTCAAAGGCTTACTTTGTATTTATTAAAAGGAAATTGGAGATTGAAAATAGGATGAAAAATTTAGAATCAAAAGACAGAAAATAATAAAATTTTGTAATATATTTCTCAATAAAATTGTGTCTTAAAGAAAGAATGTACAAAAATAATTTATGTTTTGAAAATGTTTCTTCAACTGCTTACTAATTTAATATAAGTACCAATATTATTGTTTCCAAGCTTTATTTTTCTCAATCGTATGAATCAATATGTCACAGATATATCTGATTCATCATTGCATTTTATTGTTCTTGTGTTCAGTGGGTCTCTTCAAGGAAGAGTTAAATCCTGATGAATACAATGATTCAAGAAAGATAAAAAATGGATAAAATAGTTATGTGATTTACATGCTTTCACATTTATGCAAGACACCAATCAAGAGAGTGTTGAGCAGTTTGATTTTTAAACATCAGATAAACAATATATTGTTACGGATTCATGGCTCAGGAAGGCACTGGTTTAATTTGATTTTAGAATACATATTTTTATTTTCAAGTTGTAGGAGTAGGATAGTCTATAGAAGATCAATATGGTTCAGACCCACATGCCAGTTTGAGCCAATCCAGAAAAAGGAAAAGCTAGAATATATAGATTGCAATAAATTTAAAATATCATCAAGTGATTACAAAAGGATAAAATTTTTGGTGATGAGGTACACCCCCCTTGGTTTAGCAGAGCTAGAAGTGTAGGAAATTCTTATCAAATTGATTAGATCATGTTCGTTGGCCAAACTCTATTGTCAAATTTGATCATAGAGCCTAGCATCCTCTTAGAGTCTGGAAAGACTGTAATTTTTGAGCTCCAACAAATGGAGATTCCACTGTGGAGGTAAGTAAGCCATATTTTGAAGAAGAGTCCACAATTTTTGGGAAGAGTCCACCCTTTTGACTTAGACATTGACACACTTTCAGAATTGGAGAAGTTTTGTTGTAAAAGATCGAAGAAGTGACTCCACTTGTGGAAGAAACTCTGAAGAAGATAAAAATTCATTCCTCATCAAGAGGTTGTGACTCCAAAAAATGTATGTAGCTGCAATACTTCTAGTTGTGAAAGTATAAAGAAATGTATCAATATGTACATCCATATAGAGTTGAAGATGCAATCATGTTATGTGATCAATCGAAGTTACATAATAGAAAGAATTACAGAGTTGAAAGATATAAAGCATTGGATTTCTATGGCATCGCAGGTTATCTGAATGCTATCCTACCTGATATCAAAAATGAACTTCCAAATTTTACTAGTACAAAGAACAAATCAACAGAGAAACATTTGCAGCAGTTCGATAACTCAATGGATGAATTTGAGGTTGATCATGAAGATGTAATCATGAAACTCTTTGTGCAGTCCTTATAGGATGATGCAAGATAATAGTTTTCATGTTTACAACCAAGTTCCATTGACTCTTGGCACAAATTAAACTCAGCTTTCATAGATCATTTCGGTGAAAGAATTGTTGAATCCTTGGTGATAAGAGAATTTAAGGACATTCACATTGGAGAGGATGAGTTGGTACTAGCTTTCAACCTCAAATTTGCAAAAGCACTAAAGAGAATTCCTGAAAACACGAGGCCTAATGATGTACTGGCTTTGTGTGTCTACTTGGGCACTTTTGATGAGGAGATGAGTTATAGACTTAGAAGTGAAAGTCCATAAAATTTACAAGAATCATTCAGATTTCCATGAATATTGTAATTCCCACCCATAGTTTGCTTTCAGTTTTTAGTGTCGTACTCTTTTAGGCTATTGTTTTCAGTTGTTTATGTCAGATTCTTTTGGACTTTAATGTTGTGAGCATTTACCTTCTCAGTTAGTTGATTATGTATGGATTTGTGAATCTATATCATGTGTTACAAGATAGGCGTTGATGATATTTTATGATTATTATTGTTTATACGTTGCTACTCACCCCATACTTGCATGTGTATGGTTAGTTTATATGTTTATGTTCATATGGTGTGTTTGGTGTGGCAGAGGACGGAGACATAGTTACTTGCATTGCGAGATCCACACGTTCCATCGATCCCTGTCATTGCTTGCTATGTTATATATTGGATGTACATGCGTGTTCTTGTTATGAAAGGTTTGCAGGTACAAGACATCATCTTCCCTGAATTGGTGTGAGTGAGCGTGCCCATATTAAGGATCAAATGGTAAAGAGGGGAGTTAACAATCAGACCCCAAATCCTAACCTAAACCTACTTTTTCCTATGATTGGACAAGAATCAGTTTGTCTACCCTACCCAAATTTTTCCAAGGGATGTGAATTCGTGGTTACCTCCTAGTTGATGTGGTTGTGTTGCATTTTGGTTGTCGTTTGTATGAGTGTTGTTGCTTAATTTCAAAGATTGATTAATTTTCAGAAATTAATTATATTCATGCTTGTTGAGATTAATTGAATATTTAAATGTAGATTATTTAATTAATATGATTAATTAAATACCTATGTTTGAATTAAGAAATTAGTTTAAAAATTGAATTTTGAAATATTAAATTTAAATTGAGTATTTAATTCAATTTTGAGTTGATAAAGCTCTTTTTTATTTATTTAAATATTTAATATTTGTCTTATTTGCTTGTGCATTTTAGGTGATTAAAATTAAAATTATAAAATCGTATAAGAGTTATTTTTTTAAGAAAAAAGAAATATTAAAATACAAGTGCATAGTAAAATGAAGTTTTAATTTATTTAATTGTGTTTTTTTCTCTCAAAAAAGGAAAAGATGAGTTAACTTCTGATTTTTGAGGATTAGGGTTTTTCTTTTCTTTTTTTTTATTAGGCATCTATTTTGTGATTAGGGTTACACACACAGGACACATAGGTTTTGATTGAAGGTTTTGGAGTTATGGGATCATTCTGTCATTTTGTTGAAAAGTTGCTTGAAGTCTTGGATTCGATTCTGGAAGACATCGTTGTAGGTGGTTTTGCTATCGAATGCAGTTGTAGAGATCGAATTTGAAGAGGATTGAGACTTTCGACTTAAGGATCGTCGGTACATATTTTTAGTGTTTTGAGGTAGGGGTTTGAAAACCCACTTGCTTTATTCTCATTTTCGAAAAGTTGTGCCTTCGTGTTTAGATATTATGTTGATTTAATAAAGAAGATCAGTTTCAATTTGGATATTAGAGGAAATGGAAAAAATGTTCGCTCTTATATGCATTCAAAATATTTCGTTAAACATTTCCCTATAATTCCTCTTTGAAAGTGCATAGAAAAATTAATGGTGTAAAAGTATAGTACTCGTTGTTTTCTGTTATTTAAAAAAAAGAACACAGAGAAAAAATTACACGAGTCAGAAAATGTAATATATTTATTAAATCAAATTTCTAAGGTATTGGTTAGTAATTAATTATAAAATATAGAAAAAAAATCTAAAACAAAATTTAAATTATAATTTAAATTTTTTTTTTATTTATGTGGGGGGCGGTGGGGACCACCCTCCCCCCAAATGCCACCAACGGGGCCCGTGCCACCCACGGCAGTGGCTGCCTACGTCAGTTGTGTTGCCTATGGCAGCACAGGCCTGCTGACGACAACCCTACTACGAGAGTGTAGTGCAATGCGATGAGATGGGGTGGGGTCCACGATCCCCCCATTGTTATGTTTTTTTTTATTATTATTTTTAAAAGCTTTATTTTAATATAGTTTTTTTTTCAAAAAGGTTGTTTTTGTAAAAGATAATTTAAAAAAAAAATTAAGTTTTATCTAGCTAATTTGTGTTAATATATGTTTTTTTTATAAGGTTTTTAGATTTAACTATTATGTTAATTTTCAATGTTTTCTATGTTCTGGTATGAATAAATTAATTATGTAATTCTTTTATTATCAGACTGTAGTAAATTAATTTAATTTCCACAATAATTATTTTAAAATTTGCCAATTTATAATAGTTTTGGTAAGTAAAATTTAAAAGCTATTTTAATGATTAATTTAAGGTATTATTTATATTATGAATGAATAATTAATTATGTATTCTTTTTACAGTCGGTTATTAATTAATTATTTTTTAGAATATAGAGTGTAAATTGATTTATTATCATACTTGGCAATATTAGTAAACTATTTATTTAAATGACTGAATATTATATTTAAAATTCTATCCTGTCGCTTTATCCTATCGCTTTCCAGAATTTTAATTATTTATCCTTCTTTCAGAATTATTAATGGTTAAGTTAAATTGCTTATGCATTATTGAATTTTCATTCTGGATAGAACTTAGTGGATTAATCTGGAATCATTGCTTAAACCAATTTTGGAAATTATTAGGTTATTATGTATCAAATTTGCGTTAGGATATCATACAAACTCTTTTTTTGATATGAGTGTTATCTTCTTGATTATGATCTTATTTTGCATTATGTTTATGGGTTCGGGTTTTAGATTGAACCTAGAAAAGTTCAGAGGTTTTGGGATGTGTATTCAGTGTCATGTCCTGATTATGATTCCGATCTGATCTATTATACCCAACCTTAAATCTGGTTCATTTGATGGTTGTGTTTACTCTGAGTTATGTTATGTTGATCGTTCCTGATATTGAGAGGAATTAGATGTTGGGATTTTCTGTATATGTACCCTCTTTTGGTTCAGTATGTGTGATTAGTGAACCTAGAGTAGGTTATCTAGTTATGTAGTAGGGGGTGGCTTACAATAATGTGTCGGGGCCGACAAGTGGTGGCCATGATTGCTTATTGTAAGTTTTCTTAATCAAGTGATAACATTATACATAATTGGGGGGTTTAAAATGGATTAATAAGATATGATACCTCACCCATGCTTGTGCACTTGTATAGGCTAAGATGGAGGATGAGATGATGCTTTCCGCCTTGCGAGGTATGGTTTTAGCATAGTTTTAATGGCTTCGTCTGGTTGAGAAGTCATTGATGCCGTATATGGTCACTTAAGTGTCAGGGTCCAGAGAGACTATCAAGATGATACTTAAGGGTTAGACGTATATGATGACACCTTCCTATACACAATTTAGGTTTCCTAAGTGTGTCGGTTGCCTCTGGATTAGTGAGTATACCTTGAGTTAGTACACTTTCAGTATCCCCTTGCATAGATGAACTTGGCTTCTTGTTATGTTATTCGAGTGGGGTCTGTTGTTATCTCCCCAGCACGGTGGGTTGGAATTTTATAGTTCCACATGGATGAGTGGTAGTGATTCTTTACCATTTTGGGTCTCAGCATTCATGTGCCAGTGCTAGATGTTCCGTGTTCAGTTGTATTTATCTTGCTCTTTTTTTTGGAGGTTTTGAGCTTATCATTTCCATATTGTATATTTATCAATCATATCGCATGTGATACTTGATCTGGATAACTGTAAGTGATTACGAAATACCATTTGACATATGCAGAGGATGTAGGTTTGATGTATACCTTATGGTATCAATTGGTATCAATTGTAATCTTGAAATTATTTCATTGATGTTTATCATGTAATCTATTTATTAAGGAGAATCTTTTGCTATGAATATCTTGTTGAGTTTGGGTCTTACGTAATTCTGCATCATGCAACCCTTGAGTTTTGTAATCTATGCTTGTATGTGTTCATGTGAGTAAATGGTAATTTATTCCATTTTGTTTTATGTTCTTGTTTGTAAACTTAAAAAAATATTTTGCAAACATAGTATCATGTTTAGGTTAATTGCTCTTGGGTTCCTTGGCGAGGCATTACATCTGGTATTAGAGCCCAAGGTTCTGCACTAGGAACTCTGGGTAATGTGTGCTCATTAGGTGTCTTATAGTTTAAACTTGAAACCAAACATCGACATAAAATCTTGTTTCATTTTCAGATTATTTATTTGTGAATCATTCTTATCTCCGAGCTCAAGTAGTATGTCGGGTTTGGGCAAGATTCATCTCTCATGATTCAACACTTCATTAGGGGGATTAATTCTTGCACCATTGGGGGATTTAAGCTATTTGAGCCTACTACCCTCAGGGCTGCGGTCATCAAAGCTACTCTTGTGGAGGCAAATCTAGCTCTGGGTCACTATGGTCAGTTGGGTGCTCAGTCAAGAGGTGGAGTTGTTTCAGGGGTTAGAGGTAATCAGTCTTAGGGGATTGGGAACTTCAATAAACCCACTAGCTTCTTTGGGAGCAATCAGTGCCAGCCGCAGAAGGGTTCAACTCCACCTAGTTAGGGCAGTGGTTCTTTCTCTAGGAACTTACACAATGGACAACATGTCAGGCACAATGAGTCTAGTCAGCCTGCATAGAGTGCACAACAGAGTGTTAGTAGAGGGAGTTATTAGCAGTCTAGTGCACCCTCCACTGGTATAGGCTATGGAAGAGGTACTGGTTTCTTCCCATGTGGTCAGTTTGGTCACATTGCAACAAATTGCAGTCAACATACACCTCAGTTTTCTGGGCAGAGACCAACTGCTTCTGAGCATACAGTTGGAGAATCTCATAGAGTGTTTGCTGTAGTGGATCACTACCAGGAAGAAAACCAAGGCACAATGGTAGAAACTTCAGGTGCTATTCGAGGTATTTCTACTTCTATTTTATTTGATTATGGAGATACAAATTATTTCATTTCTCCTTTCTTAGTAGAGCAGTGTGGTCTAGTAGGTGCAAAGCAAGATATAGGTTGGCAAGTGGAATTGGCTTCTAGTGCTAAGGTAGCCACAAACTCTATAGTCCATGAGTGCAAGTTGAATCTAGGAGAATTCATTACCTCAGTTGATCTTTGTGTGATTCCTTTGGGATCATATGGAGTTGTCTTAGGAATGGATTGGTTAGGATCTCATGGTGCTAACATCAATTATAGATGGAAGACTATCTAGTGTAAGGATGATGTTGGAAAATATTCCTATTTTGATTTTTATTGGAGGTATTGTTGTTGGTATTCTTATTATCCTTATAAATCTTAAGTTCTCCACTTTTAACCAATACCTCCTCTGTAGTAACTCCATTCTCAATTAGGTCTTGGAAAGACCTAGGACATTGCAATCTTAACTGATAATTCATCTCATTACTAGAGCTATTAATGAAGATATCCATCTTCTCCTTTTCGGGTACACTTCAAGGGTATCTAGCGAATACCACTTTCCACCTTTTAGAAAAGTAGGAATCCTTCTCCCTCTTGTTGCTTGGTATTACATAAGTTATTCATCGTAACCTCGTGTTTGATATTATAGGAATAGTTAGTTACAAATTTGGAGGCTAATTCCTCAAAAGTATAGATGCTGGAGGGTAACTTAGAAAACCACTATATTGCCATGCCTCCTAAACTTTGTGGCAATAACCTCATTAAATATATTGTGTCATGCATGAACTCCAAGCTCAATGCACAAAACTCCCTTAAATGATCTTGGGGATCAAATGCTCATTCATACTTGTTGTACTTAGGAAAAACAACATTACTAGGGAATGGGACCATAATTAATGTCTTATCAAACGGAAAAGGACACAATGCCTCGATAGAAAAGGGTTTAGGATCCCCTCTTTGTTTCATCATTTCCAATTGCATTCGGAATAATTTAAATTTCTAGTTCATTATGTCGATCGGGTTTTCTTATTCTTCTTTTTTCTTGAGTTGATCAACATGAAAATTGTGAGGGAGTTTAGTCCCCACTTGTGCTAGGTCTAGGAAATACTTCTCCCTATCTCTTTCTAACACTTTCTCCATGAGCTTCATGAAGAATGGGCTTTGGACCACCTCATTAACCTTTTCTTCAGTTGCCTCTTCATCATTAGGGTCCACATTTCCTCCATTGTTATTAGGGTCTACCCCTTGATTGTTAGGGTCTATTCCTCTTCCATGGGCCCCATTGTTATTGACCTCTCCATTTCCATTATTATTAGTGTTATCTATGTTGGCATTATTGATTAGGTCAGGATCCATATTTCCAAATGGAAACACCATGTTTGGTTCTACTTCCTTATTTGGTTGTTGCGAAGAAGTAAAATCGTCACTAGGAAAAGGAAACTCCTGCCTTAGGTAAGAACCATCAGATTGCAGGGTAGACTTAAAGTAATGTGATCGGGTGAAATCCATCATGAGAATAGATCAAGAAAACTTGCCTTACTTATCACCTGGTTGATCAATCCCTTAATGATTTTGCAAATTGCCCAATAATGGGGGATTCTGATCAGTTTGAACTTGTAAGCAGGTAAAATCTCCAAAAGGGTATCCAAGAATGTGATTAAGTTGTTTTCAAACCCTCAAGAATTGTCCATTGTCTACCCTTGTTTGTTTCTAGGCATCACTTCCTTTGTGTAGGCATGAATTTACACTACGTAGGCGTTAACTTGAAAACCTGTATGCGACACTCTACAGATTGCAGGCGGTGTTTGCCTGTTTGTGGGCAGTTTTTAACTGTTTATAGCCATTAGTTTCCAGTGACTTAAGAATTATTTAAGTAATAATAGGTGTCATTTCAACTATGTAGGCATCACATAAAGAGTTGTAGGCATCGTTTAAATGGTTGTATGTGGCACTTTGCAGATCAAAGTTGTTTTCACAGTTTTTTAGGGTTTTTTAAAAGTTTAATTCTGTGATCAGATCTGTCAAATTAGATTCTTGTTTGAAAATGTAAATAAAAATGCAACACACACATTAAGTTTGCATCATAACCCCAAAACACACTAATGTGTATGTTCTCAGTCATTTCAATGGGTCTTGAACAAGAATAGCTTCCAATTAATCTACGTAGAGTCAGATTTGGCTTTTAAACATTGTTGGCTCTAAAATGTGGCTTTCTACTTATCAAGGTTTTAATGAACACCTCCATTCTAAATCATGAAAAGTTATTTTACCCCCTTGTGGAGTTCCCACACGCACAAAAGTATAATTTTGTGCAATCCTAAAGGACTATTAGAGGAAGTGAAGAAACTTAAGCACAATCTAGTCACTACAACCCATTAAGGAAGAGTGCATTTGTTTATAGTAGGTCAGATAATATCATGGATTAAGTGATTATCTCCCACTTTGGGTCGTTCCCTCTCATCGTCCTCATAAGGATGTACTCAAGAGACATTCCCTCTATGGATCTAGCTAACTAACATGTATATAGAAAGCAGAAAATTGAACTTAGTCTAACAAGTTTGGGAGTTTGATTCACTCAAAGAGTGAAGATCATATCCCTTTTGTCTTTCTTTGTTCCAAACACTTCAAGCACTTATGTTATTTTTCAACCTCGTAACAAAGAGGTTCTTAAAAATGAAATGTGTGGTTCAATTATCCTCCCTTTCTTTGTACCACTCCAAACTCAACACTTTTGACTTTTTGATCAACTTTGAAAAGTTGAGAGCATATACATAATGTTTTGTTCGAGATGGACAATAATAGGTTGTCCCTATTTATCTATATATCAAAAAATTTGCCACAATTTAAGCAAAGCAAGCTTGATGAGAAAAATACCTCTTTCAAAGCTAGCAAAGGCTAGGCATTTTTTTGAGTTTTTATTTTCTTTTTATTTTCTCACCTAGTGGCGATCGTTCCCTCTTCGACTCCACCAGCAAGTTAGTCAACACAAATAAACAAAGTGAACAAAAACAAAAGATAATTGAAATGCAATTAGGTCTCTTAGCTAGATTTGTAAAAAACACCTTAAGAAATTAATGCATAAAATAAATTCAAATAGGGAAAATTTTTCTTGTAAGCACTAATAACTTTTATGTAATGCTCAAATAATTCTTGTTCCTTATCTAAATTTTCCAAAATTAAAGCACTATGAAGTTCTTTTAAGTACTTGGTTTAAACTCTTACCTCTTTGTTTGGCCTTTTGATGTGCCCCTCTGGTTTTTGTACTTTCAGGTGTCTGTTCATCTGTAAAAAACACAGTAAAAAAACATTAAAAAATTGAATTTATCAATTTACAAGAAATAAAACACATCAAACTGCATGTGTCATTTTACAGCTAACATGTGTTATTTTGCAGTGGGCTAACCGTTACTTTGCAACGATTTAAGCGTTACTTTGTAGTCAATTATGCATTATTTAACAACTGAAAAGTGTTAAAATAAACATTACATGTGATGCAAAGTGTGTAAATTGTGACACATAAAAGTTAACATGCGGCATAATAAAGTTTGTAGGCATGATTTCCCGACTTGCAGGCGTCGCTTTACGTGCACAGGCGGCACACTTTGTCTGACAGGCAGTGAAAGAAATTAAGATAGAGAAAGAAATATCTTCATAGACATCATTTTTCTGTTGGCAGGCATCATTTTGCTGCTGGTAGGCATCATTCAAGGACCTGCAACCTGCAAATTTAGTAGAAAATGCACCAAAAAGACATGAAAAATGATAAAAATTAAGATTTAGAGGCTCAAAGCCCCACGGTGAGCGCCATTTGTGTATGTATAAATCATACCTTCACGAAATAAAGGTGCTATCTATCAATTCTATGGAAACAATAATAAAATTGAATCTAAGAATTGACAAATAAAGTATTTAACATCTCATGGATCTCTAACTAAGCTTTTCTAATAGATCTCTAAGCCTTAATCTCTACTAGTGACAATCCTAGAATGAGAATTTTGATTGATTATGCCTATTCTAGCTCACAACTCTCAAATTGCCAATGCAATTCATTCTAATATGATCTCAATTGCTCAAAATATGCTCTCAAATGCTTATGATATTGCTAAATTCCTCTATAACAAGGATGTAATTGCTCATGAATGTCTAGGATCCCTTATGCTCTCAAAATGGCTTGTATTTATAGGATTTTCCCAAGTGTAGGGGGTAGAGTTACTTGATCATGATTAAGCCTTGGTTGAGAGAAAGGCTTTGCGATGGTTTCAAATGGGGGGACAATTTAAATGCTTGTCTCAAAGGTTTGGACAAAGGCACAAATTTGAGTGATTGAGATTCCAAGTTCAAAATGAGTGATTGAGATTGCAAATTAGGAGTGATCCATGTGCTTTTTGTTCTTAATTCTCATTAGTTGCTCAAATTCATGTTGAAGGATATTAGGATTTACTAAATTCAATCAATTAGTTAAATTATCCATGTAGGGGAATAGGTTCTATTTGATTTTTGATTTAAACTATACAATTAATTGATTAAAATCAATTATATAGTTTGATTAATCCATTTAGGCTTATATTTAATCATTTGATGTCATTATTTATTGGTCCTTTGATTTAATTTGATTAATAAATTTCTATTTTGAATATTATTTGATCTATTTTGATGAAATTTAGAGCATTTGGCTGAGATTTGCAGATTTTCTTGATAATAGAACACCTGCCCAATTTTAGGCGTCTACAGGCGCACCCACTTTTTTAATCTTTTTGAGAGCTAACAAATAGGTAAATGATGCTCCCCTCCCCGGAAGGCTAGAAATAGCCTATACAAAGCGAAAGATTTCTATATATGCTCAAGGGAGCCTTATGGTGAGTAATCTTGGGGGCATATTCTTCCAACCCTTGCACTAAAATCTATCACAATATTTGGTCAAAAATAGGGTAGGCTACTAAATATGGTGTCTAGTGGACTTTCTTTTGGATGGTGATGATGATAAGATAAATTAAGAGGCCTCCCAAAACTTAGAAAAAAGGGCTTTACACATCACATGGATACTAAGGGAGACGGTAGGGAGACTACCGTCTGATACTTTTCAGTGATTACAACTTTAGTCACAACCACATTTTTATATAGCAGCTTAAAAGTAGCTTGGCTTTAGCCCTTTGGCGATTGGGTTGTTCCCTTGAGTGATTAATTTTTCCCACAAAGAAGACCCTCTATAGGAAAATATAGAATCCATTTAGATCTTACACCCAAAATCCATTAGAAGGCAAGAGGAGATGATACTTTTGTTCTCTCTTTTTATCAAAGGTAGATGCACATTCTCTTAGACACAAGGTCCATGAAGGAGAGGGGAGAGGATACTCATGTTCCACTTTGGGATCTAAACATAGAAAAGAAAAAGTGTGCAAGTGCACCAAACACATAAAAAACTTGTTCTTTTTAAGCACCAAACAAAATGTGATGTAATCTAGAGTAGGAAAAGTTCATTAACTAGTTTGAAATCAAAATTTAAAACCAAGAAAAAATTGCATCCACAAACCATTAGTAGTTTTATTTTCAAGTCTTCAACATACGAGGGTAACTTGCACAACTTCGTTAGTCCACAAAAGAGGATTAGTCCAAAAAATAAAAAAAGCCAACCAAAACACTGCTTGTGCACTAAAGACACTAAAAACACTATGCTAACAAGACACTAACAAAGCACTAACAAGACACTAACAAAGAACACTGAAAAAACACTAACACTATTTGACAACACACTAATTAATAAAACTAACAAAATACTAATAATGACAAAACTAAAATTATTAATTAACAAAATAAGAAAAATAATTAACAAAATACCACAACTAATTTTAAATAGACTAGTTAACAGAATAAGAAAACTAGTTAACAAAATAAGAAAAATAGTTAACAAAATAAGAAAACTAGTTAAAAAAACTAACTATCAAAACACAAACACAAACTAACTCTTACTAACCCCAAAAAAAACTAAGTAGCATACTTCTAAGACAAATTGAACAAATCAAAACAAGTCCGTGTTGTGTTAAATTCTAGTGTTGAAACTGGTTGTTCATGTACATCAAATCATATAGGTAAAGAGCATTCTAGTGTCAGATAATATGTATGCAAAATGTGAAGTTATAAACAAAGGATAAGGGTGTTACTAGCATATGGACATAAAAATGTAGAAAAAGGAACAATGCCCATGAACTATTGAATCAAACACAAAGTGTGTAAACCATTTTTAATCGACAGAATGTAAAGCATATGCAAGACATATGCAAGACACATTATCTATTGGACAAAATGCTCAAAGCAGGCACATTAACTATTGGACAAAATGAAGCAGGTCTGTTAATTTTTGGACCAAATGCTCACCATGGCAGCATAAACAAGATTCAAAGAGGTGTCATTTTATGAAACACGATGATTTCCAAGATTCACACAAAATAGATTTGGGGAAAAGGATGAAGAAATTATCTCATGGTATACAATGATTTTGGAATTTGCGCAAGGAAGATTAGTTGTGTAATTGCAATAGTTAGATTGGGTGCACACAAATGTGGAACTATAGACAACGTTTTTGATTTATTTGACAAAATGCCCCACGGAGACAATACAAAATGCCAGATGTATGATGCATAATATGGCATAATGATGATGCATTTAACTAACCATTAAATACTATTTTACTCCATTGCCCTCCTACTAACTATTTTGTGTTTATAGTATGTTTTCTCTCAAAGCACTTTGCAAAAGAGGATATGAAGAGTGAAGGATTTTAAGAGATGAATGCAAAAATAAATCAAAATGCACTTATGTAAAGCTATGTCTGATATTGATGCAAAATGATTCTAAATAATGCCAAAAATATATTGATAATGCAAGAGATATTAAAGACGCAAGAACAAACAAAGATGCTAGAGAATTTTGAATGAAAGAGGAGAATGCATTTATTTCTATCTTCAAATGGAAAAGGAAGTTGTGGGATAAAGAAGGTAGTTGGAGGCAATTTGTTCCACATTTGGTAAGTGGGTGAAATTGGTGGGGTGAAAGAGTTATAAGTAGAGGAGTTTTAGGAGATGGAGAATGTGGAGGATGTTTATTATTTTAGATAGATTAAGAATATTAAATGAATTTAATAAAGAAAATATTAATAAATTAAATGAATAGGTCATAATATCTATTTAATTAATAGAAAAATCTGATTAATTATAAGGAATTTTTTATGTGTCTACATAAACAATTGTAAATCAAGAATAACTATAAAGACTTCATCGTAATTATCTCATAACCATGTATTCTACAATGTAACTTTTAAAGGAAGTGTTAATCGAAAGTCAAATGCATTAAAAGTGCACCCAAGAATGACACAAAAAATTGATATTTCACTTGATCAAATTGACAAAAAACTATATAAGATGTACGATTAGGAATAACCTTCAAATTAGCTTTGACTTGTGCAAATGTTGACAAAATACTTGAGGGTTTACTAAATGTTGAACATAAACCATGAAGCACAAACAAAACATGCAATTCTCTAATCTTAGTCCCACAAGTTTCAATAAATTTTTCTCCTTTGATAAAGATATCTCTCAAATTTTTATAAGGCTTAGAGTTGGTTATACTTCATTTTATAACATTAGAGATTAATGTCAAAAGGTGAGACATGTGGCATGCGACAATTGGCTAAGGAACAAGTAAAATTTTTGTCGACTTCATCTTAGAAACAATCCTCCAATTCAATTTCACTACCTTGACCTAGTCAACCATCATGTCAAGTGCAAATCATTTTCATCCTATATTATTAATTTTCTTCAAAATCTTCTTGATTTGGTTAATGATAAAATTCTTTAAAAAATCAAGATGTGAAACTCATGCTAATTTTGCATATGAATCTTCTCTAACCACAATCTATCCTTCTTGTCACAATCTATACTCAATAGAGGTTAACAACAATTTAGTAATTCTATCTCTAGGAACTATGTGACAACTTCCAACCGATCTTCAGATATGTTTATATCTCTAATATATTCTTACCCTTCATGTTTCTTCTATCTATATACTTATGATATCTTCTAATAAGATCCATTGCTCTCATCACATCATCCAGTACTTCATTATTTATATGAGTGAGAAGGTCCTTCATCCCCTTATCATAATAACATTTAATCTTATGGACCTCTTAACTCTCTATTGGTTAAGTTTTTGGTCTAGTATAATCTTGACTGATAATGTCTAATTGGGTGATATCATTCTCTCTGGAGTCTTCCATTGTGTTGGATATACTTTCATTTGATCAAGACATTATTTCATTTTTTCCTTCTCAACACTTGATTACAATGTGGATAATATAATATTCAAATAATATTTTTTGGCTAATTGTTATTAAAATAAAATAACATGTAGTATTATTTTCAATAGGTATAAGGAAAGAGAGTAACCCATTGGAATTATATTATTGACAGATGCACCCATGGGCTATGAGAAATTGGTTGTGAAGTTTGTTATCTCCAACTTTGTTGGTATGCTTCATAATTTTTTTTATCAACACAATGAAAAATGTTAGTAAACAAAATTATATTTATTTTATCTTATTTTCTCTAAAACCTATATGAAATATCCCTTTTATATGTTTAATCACGTGCAACATGAAAGTGGTAAAATGATGTAATATGGTGTCAAAACAGAGTATGAAAGTGAGTATTAAGGTATATGAGAATGACTAAAATATGGGATAAAATGGAACATAAATTCCTCTTATCATCTCCACCTCACCCCACCCCAAACTGAGCATATTACATGTCCTCATCTAATCTTTTACCAAGAATTTGTGGTTTGAACTTGTAAGCTTGAGATTTATGCCTTCTACCTCTATACTATAGCTCATGCTTAAATACAACAATCCTACATTTATATATATACATATTTCCTTTAAATATTCATTCCTCAACCATCTTTTTAATTTTTAATTTATTTTTCTTTCTATGCATTTCTCCTTTCATTTTCAATTTTTACAGATAGGAGCTATCATAAATGTCTATTTTAGTGGAGCAAAGCCTATGAATTCAATTTCACAATATTAGAATAAATCAACATTTTTCTTAGAAGAAATCAAAGGTTTGTAAATTTTTTTATCCACTCATGAGCTAAGGAAAATGGATAGAAATATATGTAATACTAATAAACATGAAGGGTGGAAAATAATAAATACTATAATAGAATATTTAAAGATAATGAGAAACAAAGACAATAATGTGCAAAAATATGGTCAATAAGTATGATATAACTCCCCACAAGAAAAAAGGTCGATCATCCGCATAAAACAAGGAAGAGATAGGTGAAAACGCTCTTTTATGATTGATAAACAAAATCTGTAATATTTTATATTTTACTAAATAAATAAAAAATACACAAAAATAAAATTTAATGTTTTATCAACTTATATGTCCCTTTATGCCAAGGCTTGGAAGCCAAAGTAACCTAAAAAGAGTGAACATTCAACAAAGAAGTAACCAAGAAAGAAGTAATCAAGAGCTGAGCACACCAAGAACTATGCCAGGAAGTGAATCATATAAAATATATTTATCTCACTTAAGCCTTTGTGGATCATACTTGTTCTAGCTAACTCCACTTTTGGGAAATGATTAAGGGAAATTAAAAAACAAAATATTATATAGTGGGCCCACTAATCTTTGTTTAATATCTGGCAATACCAAAATTATTTAAAATGCTTTTCAAATATATATATTTATCTATAATGTCAAGGAGACTTAGGTGATTGAGGATTTATTGAAGTTACTTCACCATGGGATGTTATCTCATCGATAAGAGAAAGGGCCAACGGTAATGTTAAAATCAATTTTTTTAAAGAAATCAAATTAACAATATGTGAAGTAGGGCCCTTATTAATTTCTACATGAAGAATGAAATTTTCCACCAAACAGATAATAGAACTAGCACTTGCATCCGAAGAAGATGCAAGAGTTACGCTGATAGAAAATAATATATAAGTCAATATTTTAGAGTTAATTGTATACATTGATTTAATTTATAATATAGTTTTTTTTTGTTTATATAATTTTGTGATATTGCTATCAGATTTTAATTGTCTAGCTTTTGAGTCAAAATCAATGACCCATGTTTCATGAGTATCAGTTCACAAGAACCCACTCTTTATCTATCTATTCACATATGATTTCATGTTTATCAAAGATTTAACTTATGATAAAAATTGCTTCATCACCTTTATTATTTTTTATGTTATGATCATAAAGCCTTATCATGCCATTAACATTTTTTTCCTTTAGTTTGTCATTTATGTGTTGAAATTCATGTAATATTCATCTCGTACTATCTTAATGTTTAAAATTACACTGGAACACAATGTGCCTTCCTTGTGTTTAGATGCAAGTTTACATACTTAAAATTACTACTTGCACATAAGTCATCTTTTCCAAGGTTACTTCATTTCAATGTAGTGAAGTGCTTCCGAGTTTTGTGTATCCTAAGACTCAAGTCAAGAGTCCCGAACATTTTGACTCTTTTTTGAACCCATCTTCAAAAGAGAATTACTTTGGGAATCTAGTCATTATTCTCAAATTTGTCACATTGATGCATTTTGAAGTCATCATAAAAATAAAATAGTGGTCACCATAAAAATGCAATAGTAGATATATATTTTCCACTTTTTGTACTTAATACTTGACATCCCCCAAATCCTCATGTCTATTCTCTAAAGCTGATTTGAAAGTCTTTCCACAAGAAGCAATGTCAGTGTCCGTAGGTTTTGGAATGACCCCTGAGGAGTCACATTCCATTAAAATAGGAAGATGGATAAACTAAACCCAAAGCCACAATAAATATGACACTAGGTAAGAGGGTGTGAGGGTCACCCTCCCGTGGGCTGAGCGATTGCTTGCTTGAGTGAAGTCGGGCTTCACTGGCTAGCAATAATCAAGCCCTAAGTTGCAAAGCTCACCTTTCGGAGATCTTTTAGCTCTTTTGATACCTTAAGACCTCATTATTTATTCTTTTAATTCTTTATATATTAGGTGTGGGCCTTATCCCATGGTTTAAAAATTAAAAAAATTATTATAAATAAGATTAAATTATAATAAAGTTAAAATTTAATAAACTTACTTTAAAAACTCCTTTGAATAGCTCCTCATTTAAAAAATACAATTTGTCATGATTGTACAAAATTTTTTAAATTACAAATAAATTTATAAACTAATTAAAAAATGTTTAAACGAACCTAAAACTCCCTTTCTATTTACCTCTTTCATTAGAATTCGGCAAAATTAATGAAAGTAGGACTTTTGCTTTAACAATCACCCGCAGAATTCCGTAGAACTTCAAATTTTTGAATCATATTTTTTTCGGCCAACCCATTTTAATTTGAAATTTGAGTATGTAAGGCTAATGGTAAAAAAAATTTGAACGTTATGGGGAGCGGGCAAAAGCCGGAAAAAACAGGAAAATTAGGGTAGATAAATATTTCCATCTTTTTAGAAAATCATACATTGCTTCTTCTTTTTCGTGAAAGTTCTTGAAATATTTTCTTCTGATTTCTCATGTCTTTCTTTTGTGATTAGCTTTGTTCTTGGTAGGATTTTTCAATTTTTTTTCCTACAGTGTGCACACTGGTCTGTCTGTTGTTGTTTATCTCTGATTTTGTTTATATATATATATATATATATATATATTGTGTCTGTTATGTTCATCTATCTATTATTTATGTTCATTTTTTTGTCTCTATTTGTGTTCATGTTTATGTTTTTTTCCCTTGTCTTTTTTGATTTTTTTTGAATAACAAAGTAAGAAGCAGAGGCAGAACGGAGGAAGGGGCAACAACTAATGAATTCAAATTAATTCTTCTTCCAACATCCTTCTTTTTGTTGGAAACAATTGTTTAATTGTGTATTTTCCTTGATGTTACACAAATGTCATATCAGTCATTAGACAGAGTCTACCGAGCTCAGAATGTTCAGCAAGGCAGTTGACAGAGTCTACCGAGTTCAGACGGTAAGAGAAGCTATTTACAGAGTCTACCGAGCACTCCAAAATACTATATCGAGAAGTTAGTTACTACCGGGCTCACTCGGTCAACAAAGGAAATTTAGTCTTTACCGAGTTCAGTCGGTCATCAAAGAATATGTGAAGGAAAGTCAGTGCTTACCGAGTTCAGTCGGTTACCGAAGGATTTAGCAAAATCGGCAGTGTTCACCGAGCATCAGTTGGAATATCATTTCTGGACAGCGTCGGCCTCCGAAGGATTTTATTTGTAAATATTTGTTCAGCCGACCAATGTAATATTTATTAATTGAAACTTGTATTT
>MU225409.1:484755-497044 GCA_018584345.1 Thuja plicata
TATATATATATATATATATATAAGCTAGCTTTATCTTATTTTTGTCAAGTAACAAAATAGACAAACTTAATCAAGCTTTCATATTACAAAATTATATTCAATAAAACACTTGTAGTTTAAAAATTGACTTTGTGTCTGATATAGGAAACCAGATACATGTTTTGGATCTAAATAATAAGGGAAATATAATTTACTCTTACGCCATAACAATGTCTTGAAGATTAAACTATATATTATGCATGATCATATAAAAGTTTATAACATGCATAAACAAAAACTCATTTTTTGAAAAAAACATCAAAACTCTACCAATGGTAGTTAATTGCAGTTAATTGTGGCAGTGTAAAGATATTACAAAATGTTCACTACTGAGAACAATATTTTGACCTTCATTGTATTTTTCTATTTTATGCTAATTGTAAGTGAAATTTACATATTGTAATATATTTTTGAAGCAATTTTTTTCAAACTTCTCAAAATGTTTATCTAGAAAAAGAAGTTGGAACATTCCTCCACATATATGTATATTTATTATATACAAACAAAAAATGCAATGTCACTATATATGAACGTTGTGCCTCTTCATAGCAGTGAACTTGTTTGCACAAGGAAAATATGTAATGAATTTACAAAATTTACAATTTACAATCAAAATTTATAGTAATATATAATTTTATAAATAATTATAAATGTGATACATAACTATAAATAATATAGTATAAAGAAAAGTATTTAAATCAGAATTATAATATTATAATATATGTGTATATTAATTAAATTTATTTATATATTATTATAATTTACATTTACTTTATTTTAAATTAAATTAAATGAAAACTTTAATATATAGTACAAAATAAATAAAATAGTTCAATATAAGAGGTTATGAAGAGTGAAGGATTTTAAGAGATGAATGAAAAAAAAAATCAAAATGCACTTATGTAAAGCTATGTTTGATATTGATGCAAAATGATTCTAAATAATGCCAAAAAGATATTGGTAATGCAAGAGATATTAAAGACGCAAGAACAAACAAAGATGCTAGAGGATTTTGAATGAAAGAGGATAATGCATTTATTTCTATCTTCAAATGGAAAAGGAAGTTGAGGGAGAGATGTGGGATAAAGAAGGTAGTTGGAGGCAATTTGTTCCACATTTAGTAAGTGCGTGAAATTGGTGGGGTAAAAGAGTTATAAGTAGAGGAGTTTTAGGAGATGGAGAATGTGGAGGATGTTTATCATTTTAGATAGATTAAGAATATTAAATGAATTTAATAAAGAAAAATATTAATAAATTAAATGAATAGGTCATAATATCTATTTAATTAATAGAAAAATCTGATTAATTATAAGGAATTTTTTATGTGTCTACATAAACAATTGCAAATCAAAGAAAAACTATTAAGACTTCATCATAATTATCTCATAACCATGTATTCTACATTGTAACTTTTAAAGGAAGTGTTAATCGACAGTCAAATGCATTAAAAGTGCACCCAAGAATGACACAAAAAATTGATATTTCACTTGATCGAATTGACAAAAAACTATATAATATGTACAATTATGAATAACCTTCAAATTCGCTTTGACTTGTGCAAATGTTGACAAAATATTTGAGAGTTTACTAAATGTTGAACCTAAACCATGAAGCGCAAACAAAATATGCAATTCTCTAATTTTAGTCCTACAAGTTTCAATAAAATTTTCTCCTTCGATAAAGGTATCTCTCAACTTTTTATAAGGCTTAGAGTTGGTTGTACTTCATTTTATAACATTAGAGAATCAATGTCAAAAGGTGAGACATGTGGCATGCGACAATTGGCTAAGGAACAAGTACAATTTTTGTTGACTTCATCTTAGCAACAATCCTCCAATTTAATTTTACTACCTTGACCTAGTCAACCATCATGTCAAGTGCAAATCATTTTCATCCTATATTATTAATTTTCTTCAAAATTTTCTTGATTTGGTTAATGATAAAATTCATTAAAAAATCATGATGTGAAACTCATGCTAATTTTACATTTGAATCTTCTCTAGTCACGATCTATCCTTCTTGTCACAATCTATATTCAATAGAGGTTAACACCAATTTAGTAATTCTATCTCTAGGAACTATGTGACAACTTCCAACTTATCTTCAAATATGTTTATATCTCTAATATATTCTTACTTTTCATGTTTCTTCTATCTATCTACTTATGATATCTTCTAATCAGATCCATCCCTCTCATCACATCATCCAATAATTCATTATTTATATGAGTGAGAAGGTTCTTCATCCCCTTATCATAATAATATTTAATCTTATGGACCTCTTAACTCTCTATTGGTTAAGTTTTTTGTCTAGTATAATCTTGAGTGATAATGTCTAATTGGGTGATATCCTTCTCTTTGTAGTCTTCCATTGTTTTGGATATACTTTCCATTTGATCAAGACATTCTTTGATTTTGTCCTTCTCAACACTTTATTACAATGTGGATAATATAATATTCAAATTATATTTTTTTGGCTAATTGTTATAAAAATAAAATAACATGTAGTATTATTTTCAATATTTATAACGAAAGAGAGTAACCCATTGGAATTATATTATTGACAGATGCATCTATGGGCTATGAGAAATTGGTTGTGAAGTTTGTTATCTCCAACTTTGTTGATATGCTGCATAATATTTTTATCAACAAAATGAAAAATATTAGTAAACAAAATTATATTTATTTTATCTTATTTTCTCTAAAACCTATATGAAATATCCCTTTTATATGTTTAATCATGTGCAACATGAAAGTGGTAAAATGATGTAATATGGTGTCGAAATAGAACCATAAATTCCTCTTATCATCTCCACCTCACCCCACCCCAAACTAAGCATATTGCATGTCCTCATCTAATCTTTTACCAAGAATTTGTGGTTTGAACTTGTAAGCTTGAGATTTATGCCTTCTACCTCTATACTATAGCTCATGCTTAAATACAACAATCCTAAATTTATATATATACATATTTCCTTAAATATTCATTCCTCAACCATCTTTTTAATTTTTAATTTAGTTTTCTTTCTATGCATTTCTCCTTTCATTTTCAATTTCTATAGATAGGAGCTATCATAAATGTCTATTTTAGTGGAGCAACGTATATTGATTCAATTTCACAATATAAGAATAAATCAACATTTTTCTTAGAAGAAATCCAAGGTTTGTAAAAACATTTTATCCACTCATGAGCTAAGGAAAATGGATAGAAATATATGTAATACTAATGAACATGAAGGGTGGAAAATAATAAATACTTTAATAGAATATTTAAAGATAATGAGAAAAAAAGACAATAATGTGCAAAAATATGGTCAATAAGTATGATATAACTTCCCACAACCAAAAGGGTCGATCATCCCCATAAAACAAGGAAGAGATAGGTGAAAACACTCTTTTATGATTAATAAAAAAATATTTATAATATTTTATATTTTACTAAATAAATAAATAAATACATAAAAATAAAATTTAATGTTTTATCAATTTATATGTCCCTTTATGCGAAGGTTTGGAAGCCAAAGTAACCTAAAAAGAGTGAACATTCAACAAAGAAGTAACCAAGAGCTGCGCACACCAAGAACTATGCCAGGAAGTGCATCATATAAAATATCTTTATTTCACTTAAGCCTTTGTGGATCATACTTGTTCTAGCTAACTCCACTTTTGGGAAATGATCAAGGCAAATTAAAAAACAAAATATTATATAGTGGGCCCACTAATCTTTGTTGCATATCTAGCATACCAAAATTATTTAAAATGCTTTTCAAATATATATATTTATCAATAATGTCAAGGAGACTTAGGTGATTGAAGATTTATTGAAGTTACTTCACCATGGGCTGTTATCTCATCAATAAGAGAAAGGGCCAATGGTAATGTTAAAATCAATTTTATTAAAAAAAATCACATTAACGATATGTGAAGTAGGGCCCTTATTAATTTCTACATGAAGAATGAAATTTTCCACCAAACAGATAATAGAACTAGCACTTGCATCCGAAGAAGATGCAAGAGTTACACTGATAGAAAACAATATATGATTCAACATTTTAGAGTTAATTGTATACATTGATTTAATTTACAATATAGTTTTTTTGTTTATTTAATTTTACGATATTGCTATCAGATTTCAATTGTGTATCTTTTGAGTCAAACTCAATGACCCATGTTTCATGAGTATCGGTTCACAAGAACCCATCTTTCATGAGAATGAATGGAACACTTATCACTCATTGTGTCTAGGTGATGCTCATAGAGGTGAAGCACCAGGACTTCCCAGGAGGTCACCCATCCTAGTACTACTCAAGGTCAAGCGGGTTTATCTACGAACTTTCCTCCATGGTTAAACCCACTTTTCTTGCAACCCCATTTGTAAAACTTTCAACAAGTGTTGTGCTTTATTAACTAGTCATTAGAAAGCCCGTTAAACTCATCAATTGATAAATAGGAGATATTTTCCACTGTAAGTCAAATTATGACATTGCCAGTCATGAAACATGGGTCAATGAGTTTGACTAAAAAACTACATAGTTGAATCTTGATAACAAAATCACAGTTTTACTTATTGTGAAAAATATCTCTTACTTATCTATATAATTTTGATATGAAGTTTAAGTTTAGGTTGATGATTTGTCTTCAAGCTATAATTTCTCTATGAATTTTGGTTCATGCTTCTAGTGATATGTTTTGTTTGATTAACAACTTGACAATTAGATATTTATATAACATATTGCTATACATAATGTTGTAATACATTATTATACATTAATGTCTCAACATGTTTAGGAATCTTAAATTTAAGTCATATAATGACTTCTACAAATGAAGAAGATGCAATATTTGACTTTTCTAAAAGAAGTTTATAATAGAATGAATTCTACAAAGTACACTATGAAAATATTAAGATATATATTATATTTGTTTATTTTCAATTGTTTCTTTAAAAACATCATTTTTAATGAGACCCATTATAAACAATATAATCACTTTTAAAACTAATTGGCTTCTTTTAGGATGTTAGGGGGAAAAAGAAATGATAAAATACCATTACACCTTTTGTTTTTGAAGGCATTGGAATGGTAATTGATGGTTATGCACCACGAGGACAACCACAACTCTAATGAATTTTTTTTTGATTATTTTTAACAATATTGCACCAATAGTTGTGGCTTCAAAGGTGTTAGTGTTGATGATTACTACTTATAATTGATTAAAATATATTTCTTGGATATACAAAGCAACAATGCATGTGATGCTACATTAGTGAATGATTAAATATGCCTTAGTGCACATATATCAATCTCATTTTGGGGCCTTTGTGGACACTTAGCCAGAAAAATGTTAATGTGGCATCATATTTGATGATATGGTGTCAAAACCTTAGTTATAAGTAGTGGAATTTTCCAAAAAGTTGTTGCAAAAAATTGAGATTGAATTGAAATTTCCACGTAGGATTTTGAGAAACACGAAGTTAGGAAGCACAACTATTGGGTCCTCTCCCCTACTTGGTTTTGCACGTGCTCATTATTATTTTACAATTCTAAATGATTTATAATATCACCCTATTTTATATATTCCACGAGTAGATATAATTTCCATGCTATGTTATGCTTTTCTTTACTATGATTACATGTTTATATTTTAAATTATTTTTGTGTCCTACAATTCAATTGCATATCACCCACTCTCTATCTATCTATTCACATATGATTTCATATTTATCAAAGATTTAACTTATGATAAAAATTGCTTCTTCACCTTTATTATTTATTATGTTATTATCATAAAGCCTTATCATGCCATTAACATTTTTTCCATTATTTTGTCCTTTATGTGTTGAAATTTATGTACCATTCATCTCATACTATCTTAATGTTTAAAATTACACTGGAACACAATGTGCCTTCCTTGTGTTTATATGCAAGTTGACATAATTAAAATTACTACTTGCACATAAGTCATCTTTACCAAGGTTACTTCATTTCTATTTAGTGAAGTGCTTCTGAGTTTTGTGTATTCTAAGACTCAAGTCAAGAGTCTCAAACATTTTGACTCTTTTTTGAACCCATCTTCAAAAGAGAATTACTTTGGGAATCTAGTCATTATTCTTAAATTTGTCACATTGATGCATTTTGAAGTCATCGTAAAAATAAAATAGTGATCACAATAAAAATGCAATAGTAGATATATATTTTCCACTTTTTGTACTTAATACATGCATAATGTGCAAAGCTCAATGCAATAGTAGATACAGATTTGCCACTTTTTGTACTTAATACAAGCATAATGTGCAAACCTCATTTGGGGTACTTGTCTTGAGCACCCACTTGATTAATCCAAAAGCAAAAGCAAACACACCAACTAGGCCTTGAACATATATGAACTTGATGTCCCCCAAATCATCATGTCTATTCTCTAAAGTTGATTTGAAAGTCTTTCCACAAGCAACATTAGCCATATCTGCAGTTTTGGAATGACCCCTGAGGAGTCACATTCCATTAAAATAGGAAGATGGATAAACTGACCCCAAATCCGCAATACATACGACACTAGGTAAGAGGGTGTGAGGGTCACCCTCTCATGGGCTGAGTGATTGCTTGCTCGAGTGAAGTCAGGCTTCACTGGCTAGCAATAATCAAGCCCTATGTTGCAGAGCTCGCCTTTCAGATATCTTTAAGCTCTTTTGATACCTTAAGACCTCATTATTTATTCTTTTAATTCTTTATATATTAGGTGTGGGCCTTATCCCATGGTTTACAAATTAAAAAATTATTATCAATAAGATTAAATTATAATAAAATTAAAATTTAATAAACTTACTTTAAAAACTCCTTTTAATAGCTCCTCATTTAAAAAATACAATTTATCATGATTGTACAAAAATAATTAAATTACAAATAAATTTACAAAGTAATTAAAAAATGTTTAAACGAACCCAAAAATCCCTTTCTATTTACTGCTTTCATTAGAATTCGGCATAATTAATGAAATTAGGACTTTTCCTTTAACAATCACCCGTAGAATTCCGCAGAACTTCAAATTTTTGAATCAGAATTTTTTGGGCCAACCCATTTCAATCTGAAATTTGAGTATGTAATGCTAACTGTAAAAAAAATTTGAACGTTATGGGGAGCGGGCAAAAGACAAAAAAATAGGAAAATTATGGTAGATTTTATTTCCATCTTTGTAGAAAATCATACATTGCTTCTTCTTTTTCATGAAAGTTCTTGAAATATTTTCTTCTGATTTGTCATTTCTTTCTTTTGTGATTAGCTTTGTTCTTGGTAGGATTTTTTAATTTTTTTCCTACAATGTGCACACTGATCTATCTATTGTTGTTCATCTTTGATTTTGTTTGTATTTTTTTTTGTGTCTATTATGTTCATCTATCTGTTATTTATGTTCATTTTTTTTTGTCTCTGTTTGTGTTTTTTTCTCGTGTCTTTTTTGGTTTTTTTTAATAACAAAGTAAGAAGCAGAGGCATGAGGGAGGAATGGGCAGCAGCTGATGGAGTCAAATGAAATCTTCTTCCAGCATCCTTCTTTTTCTAGGTAAGTTGATCCCGAAATATATTTACATAAATGTGTGCAAATCATAGACATTTAAAAATTTGTGTAGATTTTAAGGTTTTATTGCAGTTTGAATAATTCTGATTAATTTTGTTCTACCTATATTATATGATTTGAAGTGATGTTGGTTCTAGTTAGGTGTTGTTTAGTGATTTTTGAACCATTAGTTGTAGCGGAAAAGGTTTTCAATATAAGATGATTTTTGCAGGGCATAAAATTCTCCAGTTGGTAATGAGGACATTATATTTATACCTCAGCTACACATTTTGAGCTCTTCTTGAAGCTTGAAAATATGTAATACTATTGCAGATGGAGATGTCAATTAGGAAATTATGGAGCTCCAACCTACAACCTGCATTTGGTTCAGAATTGGTTCCCCTACCTTACAACTATTACACAAATAGGAGTAGTTGAACATGGTACCAAAACATAGCATATTATTCCATTCTGTAAATATATTTATATATATTTACTATAGTGTTGTTTTTGATCTTCCCAATTACACTTATACTTAGGGATACCATTAATGTTAGAAATTTATATTTGTTGTTCATTTAGATAAAGGGTTAGAGTTACTCGTAGGGATAGGGTTTATTAATAAATATTATAGTAAAGGTTTCGGTTTAGTTTCGATGTACTTGATGTAACGATTCAATTCCAATAAAGTATTAATCAAAGAAAACAAAAATTTAACAAAAGGAAATGGTAATTTCACAAATTTACTTGTATGTATTTGATTGGTAATCACAAAGAAGATTTTAAAGACACTTAATTTGAGAATATTTTAAAACTAATTTTTAACAATATTATATTATTAAATATATGTTTGAAGTCAAATTTACTTCTTTAATAAATATTCAATATTTTAAATTTTACTTTAATGATTGAATTGTCATAAAAAAATTTAATTGTAGATATGAATAATATTTATTTTGTTTAAAAATATTAGTAGTTATGAGAAAATCCTATAATAATAATTTTATCTTATTGTTGTCAATTAACAAAATAGGGAAACTTAATCAAGCTTTCAGATTACAAAATTATATTCAATAAAACACTTGTAGTTCAAATATTGACTTTGTGTCTCATATAGGAAACCACATACATGTTTTGGATCTAAATAATAAGGGAAATACAATTCACTCTTAAATCATAACAATGTCTTGAAATCAAACAATATATTATGCATGATAATCTAAAAGTTTATAACATGCATAAACAAAAATTCATTTTTTGAAAAAACATCAAAACTCTACCAATGGTAGTTAATTGTAGATAATTGTGGCGGTGTAAAGATATTATGAAATGTTCACTAATGAGAACAATATTTCAACCTTCATTGTATTTTTCTATTTTATGCTAATTGTAAGTGAAATTTACATATTGTAATATATTTTTGAAGCAACTTTTTTTCAAACTTCTCAAACTGTTTATCTAGAAAAAGACGTTGGAACATTCCTCCACATATATGTATATTTATTATATACAAACAAAAATGCAACGTCACTATATATGAACAGTGTGCCTCTTCATAGCAGCGAATTTGTTTGCACAAGGAAAATATGTAATGAATTTACAAAATTTACAATTTACAATCAAAATTTATATTAATATATAATTTTATAAATAATTATAAATGTGATACAGAACTATAAATAATATAGTATAAAGAAAAGTATTTAAATCAGAAATAAAATTAATTATAATATTATAATATATATGTGTATTAAATTATAATTATGTATATTAATTAAATTATTTATTAAATTTATTTATATATTATTATAATTTACATTTACTTTATTTTAAATTAAATTAAATGAAAACTTTAATATATAGTACAAAATAAATAAAATAGTTGAATATAAATATCATGCAATTTTTATTAAATGATCACGAAATTTTATATTCTCACTTCTTGACGTACATAATAATAAAGGGAGATAAATTTATACGGCAGTTGTATTGGTCATCGCATGCCTACTCGACTTTGATTTGACTTTACACATACAAGGTATTGACAACACAGAATTATAAGGCTCTATGGGCATGATGCTTAGTTGGATGGGCATATCCAGCCATATTGAATGATATGGTTGGATAGTCGTTACCATTTTATATTACATAGATAATGACAAAGAACTCACAGGAAGCTAGAACTTTGGGCATATCATTATTTCTATTATACTCTGTTCTAGTGGCCCCAATAAAATGGGTATCTTTAGCAACATACAAATTTAGATCCTATTACCAGAGCAATAAAGATGTCCTGAAGTCTTACCAATGCTGGAGCATATTAAATAAAAAAGTTGCTAGCACTGGCTACCTCAGGCTAGGAATGATTGTATATATGCAATAAAATATATGAGAACAAACATAGGAGATAGTGAAACTGAGGGTCAAAATAGAAATGACCATCAGAAAAAGGATAAAAAGGGCATAGGAGAAAGACTATAGTAACTAATATATTTACCTATTTTATAAAGCTTAAATATGATAAATCAAATACCTGGCAGCCGACAAGGCGGTAGAGTAGTTGTTGCAAGACATGCAACTGTTCTAAAAGGCTCTCAGTATCCAAGCCTCGTGTCCTGTTATGAACTTGAAAAGAATGAAAAACAAAAAAAAATCAGAAAGGGTATTACAAAGAGTAGATTAAATATTTTGTACATGCATCACTATAGATTCCAACGCAATCCCCACATGCTTTGACACGATCCAATTACCATCTAAAGCTATACATATCAAGTAGGTCAATGTCAGTTGAAAGACTTAAGATTGATATAATTTATGATGTGAATCTACACAAAAAAATATTAAAGTGTATTGAAATTCTAGAGATTTCAAACTGAAATTATAATATGGTATAGAGATTTAACATAGTTTTGGATCCGTGGACCTATTCTATTTCATATGCATATTTTAAGTGACAATGCACTTTCTCATCATAGTTGAGACCATTCCCTAATTAGTTGATGACCAGATATTCACAACAACATTAATAATAATTTAGCTGCTTGACCTAATCTGTCTACTGATTGTCTTCATCCAGTTGCCTACTAGACTAACATAAATCCCTAGTCCTTACCCTAGTTCAATATCATAATGAAGATACATTGGAAAACACTTTTAGGGCATCAACAATTCAAGGTAAGCTGAAAGAAGGAAAACATGCTTTATATGTTTCCTCCTTGTAAGCAAGCATATTTCATCTCGTTTATCTTAAGTTATTATGTTGATGCATAATCAATGATGTGATTTTATCATTCTTTGATGTGGGAAAGAATGATTTTTGTAGTCAGGTCCTAGCATCTTATAAACCACATTTCATTCAAAAGAAGAAAGTTTAATTATCAGTTCCATAAAATACTACCAATGGCTGGCATCAGATGAGTTTTCTCTCATATTCAATGGGCAATTCAGAGTTGAGTCAACATTTTAAATCCATATATGGAATCAACTGCAAGTTACTGTTCTCTCATGTTCAACATCTCTCCTTGGATATCTTTGATTTCCCATAGCTCTCGGCCACATAGTAGAGATAGATAAGTGAATCTCTGATATGAATCCCTTCTTAAAATACAAAAGGGAAAGAGCTCAATCCGTATCTAGAAATGCAGCAAATAACGTACCAATTTTCACCTGAAACAAAAGAGATGCCCTATGAATTATCATATTTAATGTTCCCAATTGATCAAATGACAAAAATGAAAAAAATTACTACATTAAAATAAGAAAATAAATGAAAGGAAGAGACAGGCTGAGCACAAATTTGATTCATACAATGACCGTTGGAACAAAATAATTCTCAAAAGCCTTAGTTTGCAAAATGTCCTACAATTCTCAGTTGCATCTGTTAGAAATCCACAACAAAATAACTCAATGAAGATACTTCCATTATAATCTTTTAATAATTAGTAATTCTCATTCTAAACTGTTCAAATCAGGCCAATCGACAAGCTTTTTCTAATGAAGATTCTTCAAATGATGAGAAGAATTAAAATTATACCTATCACCGATTTCAACTGTATGAATCATAAATGAAGAATAGCAATAATCCTTAAATAAAAATATATATAAGAGCAGATCAATATCTTGCCTTGTATCCTAGTCAAGAAATGTCATTTATTTGACCTCTCAAACGCATCAAGAGAGATTAACAAAATTCATTGGATAAATTAAAGATTTTATTGAAAGGCAAAGGCCTTAGTTTCTCTACTCCTGTCAATGGAATGCATTGCAAATTGAAGCCCTGAATCCACCGAAAGACCTATGTCTCTTATGATGCACCATATTTTTGCTGACTGCCTATTGTGTGCTAAAATAATAAATGAGGCAAGATCTACCCCACAATGGGCGCCAAATATGTGTGCTAAAAATGTGTCACACTTCTATGAATCATTGTATCCAAGATTGCTCAAGAATGAGATCTTGAATGGTGATTCATAGCTCTTTATTCATGGAGTGAAAGGGTTTGTAATGGAGGCCCTTAGATTGACCTAGTTTGTGCCCATGCAAGTACACCATAAAACGAGAGATTTAAAGAGGAAATGCAAGAATGCTAGTCTCCATGATCATCAAGTATGCATGCAAATGAAAGCTATTCTATATGATAACAATGCAAGAAAGGAAATTAATCTATATGATAACAATGCATGATTATTCTATGAAAGGAAATA
>MU225409.1:518996-533049 GCA_018584345.1 Thuja plicata
AGATGTGTAGAAAAAGAAACTTTATTTATTTTTATTTAATTTATTTCCTTTTTCAACAAAGAGGGATTTAAGTGGGGGTTTTATTTAATTAAAAGAGGGATTTTCTTTTAATTAAATAAGATTATTTTATTTAACTAAAAGGGATATTTTAATTAAATGAGATAATATTATTTAATTAAGAGAGATTTTAATTAAATAAGATAAAATTATTTAATTAAAAAGGAATTTTAATTAAATAAGATTATTTTATTTATAAAAAATGAATTGTTTTCTTTTAATTAAATAAGATAATTGATGAAATGATCAAACCTTAGGAAATATTGAAATAATTGAATTAATTATGATTTGATCAAGGAAATTGATTTGAATTGAAAATGTTGCAAAGCATTGATTCATAAATTTGATAAATTGATAAATGGGGCCCCATCATCCAGGCGACCATTTTAGGGTGCATACACCTATTTGATAAAAACACTCTCAAATTCATGTTCTTGTTGACTGCCTGGTTGATAAACTCACTCTCAAGTTCACTCTTTTCAAGTATAAACATAATATTCATCAGAAACCTCATAGACTTCTCCATAGGGCACCCATAGAATTCATTACTCTCATCAATTGCATCATAAAGAACTTTGGCCTTGTGGCCTTTTATTTTCAATATCTTTCAATTCCCCCAAGAAAGCAGATCGTCAAACACAAACCCAAACATGCAATATGTAAAGCATGTATCTTTCCCTAAAAAGGTCTGCACGATCATGGACCCATTGAAAGCCTTGCATCTATTTGATATGTACAATAGATCTCTCTTTGCCTACCATGAGCTCCACTGTTCTTCTACCTTGAGGCACCAAAAAGCTTAGGCAGAATTTCATCGGTGTGAAACCGTAAGCACACTTGGTTAGGCTCTAGAAGCTTAGCCAAATTTTTTTTACCGCAAAGCCCTAAATCCAAATTGTAAGTTCAAATGCACCTAACTTTAAACCATAAATTGAAAAATGACCACCATTGTGTTTTTCAGCTTCATTGTGTTCCCATTAAGCTTTTGAACTTGAAAAACAACCCACATCATACAAGATATAATATTTGGAAATGGATTTTTCCCTTTATCAAGGCTTCTCCACTTTTTTCTCAAAATCTCAGAAATATGAAATTAATATTTGGGGCTTGATTTGGCAGAGTATAAGAAATTTTTTTTGAGGGGCATCACTGCACTAGAACACGCAGGTCTCTTCATGATTCAAGTCTTCTACCTTGTTCGGCCTTTTCTTCCCCCCTTATTCATTTCCAAGCTTCTAGTTATATCTTGTTCTAGACGTTAGAGATATGGAGCTTAACAGGAAGTGCAAAGGACCCTCTTGGATCCATTGCAAGTGGGGCATCAGGGCGTTGCCCCTCCCCTTATGAATGAATTGGGATTCTTGTTATCCATTTGGGATTTCAAAACCCAAGCTCCAAGAATCATCCTGATTCATGAGACCACTTTTGGTGCCGCCATTACACCTACAACCATGTTGATCTTACTATTTAACAATCTTCTTCCCGTCTTATGCTTTGTTGTACTTCTAGAATAATAGGAAAGCAACAGTTTTCTGATATGGGGTAAAGATGGAATCGCTTAGATATTATACTGATTTGTAAATCTGATTTGATTCTAAGATATTATTTGTAAATCTATTCCGATTATGAGATCTAAATATTAAATTTAAACCTCTAAACCACCTCGAAAAAAAACCAGTTAGTTTAAAGCGTCAGAAAGGTTTGAAGTGAAATCCTCACTTATAATAGCCTATCAGCTAAATATCACAAGACATTGATATGATCCTACATTATAAAAATAAGATCAAAATGGCGCAGGTGAGCCCTCCTTGATTTTACATAACAATGAGATGCTATTATTATACCAGTAAGAAAAACAAGAGGTTTCATGTTTAGCAATTGAGCTTAAGAACCAAAGACATCAAATAGACAATGAGGAGATCTCATCAAAAGAAAGGAACATGTTGAATTTCATAGAGAATTAATGATCTATCAAAGCAGAGAAGTGCTTCATTGAAACACTAAGTTACATAAAAAATAAGTGATTGATGAGACTATTAAGATCTCTCATCCATATCATATCTATATTTGAAATGGTGTTGTGCCCTTATTTGGTAAATGGAATGTTAGAATAACTGAGGGGGGGGGGGGGCATGAATCAGTGGCCTCAAAAATATTCTAATAAATCAACCCAAAAACTTAGTACCACAATATTAAGCATCTAGTTATCTTCAGTCCTACAAGATGAATGCCTTCAAAAAATATTAACAAATAACTACTGCTCGGAGTTCACTGTTTAAACCGTATTCTTATTGTTTACCGATTAGCAGTCTTTCATTTACTGAAATACAGTAAATTACTTAGTGTATACTGATCAATCTAGATAAGTTATGTATAATGAAAAAAACTAAAGTAATGACTCATAAACACATTGACACATGGATTTTTAATGTGGAAATGTTGTTAAGGGGAAAACCACTTGGGACCGTTAACCCAAAATTTTCACTCTTCTAAAGTGAGCTCGGTTAAGAGCCAACCTTGTTAAAGGTTACAAACACACTTTTAGGTGTGACCTTGTTAGAGGATTTAAATAGAATTGTTTGTCACTTGATATCTAGCATCTCTATGCTACCTTCTATGACCAAACCAAGTGTAGTTTGTCAATTGGTATCTGGCATCTCATGCTATCTTCATGATCAAACTTTTTGATACTCCTTGGGATTTATCTCAATATAGAAAGGATTGTTAAGTCCTTCTCAGTTAAGAGACTTTATGATCCAAAGGTTAAATTGAAACAATAAATGATATGTTCACATATACAACTATATTTTGCAGATTTTTAGATCTATTGTAAGCTCATTATAGCTTTTTGATTAATGCATCTTTTCAATACCTTTTCTCCACTTGTTTTTGCTCAGTGATGCTATGCTTCTCTGTTTCTTGGTGTTCACAGAAATATAACTCTGTTCTTCAACTTAATTGATCAGGACTGTATGAAGTTGTTCTTCATAAGTTTCTCTTCAACATCCTCTTTGTCTATTCACTCCCCTAATTCATAATGAATTAGATTGTCTCTTTATAGACATGATATCACCATTTCTAAGTTATTGAATTTCTTGTTCTTGGTGTGATCCACAATTCTAGCCAATCTTGCTTTAAAGAATTTACTCCTATTTTATCTAGTAGATATCTTCTTGCCAACTGTAATAAAATAGCTTTAAATATTTCACTTATCTTTGGCTTTAACTTGTTAATGAAAACAATGTTAACAACCAATTAACTCTATCTTTAGCTCTTGCCAGCTAAGTGTTTTGTCATTTTTGAACTTTAGTTCTTTTTGGTGTTTAACTCTTTGATAGCTTCGGTCAACACTTCAGCTCCTTGGGCATCTCCGTCGGAGTTGTCTGTCTTTCGAGGTTGCCTATCCGTCGGGCATCACTGTGAAGTTATGCTCACCGGTAATGCTTGTGATTCTACTTGTCAGTAATCCTTGTCGGGTTTATTGCTCGGGGATCAATGTGACTTTACTTTTAGGTTTCTCTATCCGTCGAGGTGCACTACCCATCAATGTTTGTAGTCACTTTGTGAATAGTGATCTTTTATTCATTACTAAAAGCATAATCTTTATCTCTCTGATTCTCTAAAGTCTTTGACACTTTGTATATAACCAATCAAATTATATCAAGTTGACATCAATGACAATACAATCCATTAACTGATTTAATGTCTTGCATTATCTTTCTGCATTTTGGTGATCAACTTAACATCTTCAAACATTCAATCAGTTATTGTTCATCAATCTCTCCCTTTGGCATTGATGGAAACACACTATATTATTTCTAATACAATATGAAATATATCAGTTGTAATTCATCAATCTCTCCCATATCTTTTGTTCTATAACCAATACAAATGTTTGTCTCTCATTAAGCTCATATAGCTTAGATTTGTTTCTTGCAGAGTGCTTTCTTCAATCCCTTCACTTGATAGATGTACTATTTTCTGATTCTTTCTAATGTTGTCTCTCCCTTTGACTGTTCCTCTCCTTGATCATCTCTTTTTATTTTGACAACATTAAGTCATGTTTTATTCATGATACTTCTTTCCCTTATAGGTTACATCTTTCCCTTAGGATATCTTCTCTCCCTTTGATGGATATTTTATATGCATTCTCTTCCTTTGGATAATGATTAACTCTCCCTTTGAATTCTTAGGAACTTCTCTCCATGGATAATGAATGGATAATTTTAATCTCTCCCTTTGACAACAATGCCAAAGTAAACTTTGATCATGCCAGAGTTATATCCTTTCACCTTTTTATAATAAACTCCTTGAATTTATGTATCTATCAGCATTACAGTGACTCTGGTGTTTGGTGCAGATATGTACCTTACTGTGTACAGATGTATCTTTGCAGTCCATCTCTATGCTTGCATCAACATAAATGATCTTCTGATTATGTGTAGGCTGATGCAGCCTCCTAGTCAGCTTACTAACCAATAGACAAGGGTTGGACCCCTAGTCTCTTTCTCCGGTACTCAAATGTATCTTTAGGCAATGACTTGGTGAACATGTCAGCTAATTATTCCTTTGATTGAACATATTCCAGTATCACCTCTTTTGCTTGCACCTGTTCTCTTAAGTAATGATACTTGATAACAATATGATTAGTCTTAGCATGCACGAATGGATTCTTTGATATGTTTAGTGCACTGGTATTTTCACAATAGATAATCACTGGTTCAAGAATCTTCATATTCATACCTTGCAGTAATTGTTTGATCCATACAATATTTGAGTAGTTTGCAGCAGCAACCACATATTCTGCTTCTGCAGGAGATTGTAAGATGCATCCTTGCTTCTTGCTGATCCATGTGACAAGTATGTCACCCATGAATAATTCTCCTCTAGTTGTGTTATTTTGGTCATCTAAGTTTCTAGCCCAATGAACATCTGTATAGACTTGAAGCTCAAATTTGCCTTCTCTTTTATACCATAAGCCATAGTCCTCGGTGTTCTTTAGATATCTTAGAATTCTCTAGACAATAGTCATATGTGATTCTTTGGGATTAGAAGAGAATCTTACAACTATTCCAGATGCATGTGCTATATCTGGTCTGGTATGAACAACATACATTAGTTTGCCAATCATTGATCTATACAAGGTCTGATTTACCTCATTTGATTTGTCTTCTTTTGTCAGCTTACATCCAGTTTCCATAGGTGTTCCAACTGGCTTGGAATCTTCTATTTTGAATATCTTCAACACTTCCTTGATGTATTTGGACTGAGTGATATATATGTTTGTATCTTGTTGAAGAATCTGTAGACCAAGAAAGAATTTGATCTCCTCAAACATAGACATTTCAAACTCTTTGCTCATTTAATTAGCAAAGGATTTACATAACATTTCATTGCCTCCAAATATGATATCATCAAAAAATATTTCAGTAATCAGAATATTATCATCAGTATCGTCTTTTAAGTATAGATTGCTATTTTCACTTGTTCTTACAAATCCAATGCTTAGAGATAGGAGTGAAGTCTTTCATACCAGGCTCTAGGTGCTTGTTTCAATCCATAAAAGGCTTTATGTAGTCTACATACCATGTTTCTCTTGTCTGGATCAAAAAACCCTTCTAGTTATTCAATGTATACCTCTTCTTCCAGTATTCCATTTAGGAATGCAGATTTGACATCCATCTGGTATACCTTGAATCCTTTGAATGTAGCATAAGAAAGAAGAATTCTAACTCCTTCTAGTCTAGCAACGGGTGCAAAGGTTTCTTGATAATCAATACCTTCTTCTTGTGCATACCCCTTGCATACTAACCTTTCTTTGTTTCTTATGACTTCTCCATTCTTATTCAACTTGTTTCTGAATATCCATTTGGTACCGATGACATTCTTGTCATCAGGTCTCAGTTCTAGTGTCCATGACTTGGTCTTCTCAATCTATTCTATCTCTTCATTTATAGCACTGACCCATTCCTCATTTTCAAGTGTAGTATTAACATATTTAGGCTCAAAATCACAAATTAAACATCTAGTGTTTAGTGACTTACTTCTTATTCTCATTCCCGCCTTCTTATCTCCTATGATCTGGTTCTGTGGGTGATGTCTTCTAACATACTTGGAAAGTTTTAGTTCAGCTCATTGTCCATCATTCTGATCATCATCTTGACCTTCATTCTAATCTCCATCGCTCGGAACATCATCTTGAGTATTTTCCTAATTTTTGGTAATTGCAACCTGATGCTTGGGTGCAGTGTTTTGTTGTTCGGGAGTGATACACTCTTGCTCGAGTAGAGTGTCAAGTTCTTCCATGTAAACAAAATTGTTGTAGTCTTCTGGTTCTTTTCTTCTTTCCTTATCATTCTTCTCTACAAATTCATCTATTCTTACATTTTCACTTTCAATGATCTTGTTAGAGGATTTGTTAAGACATTTATAAGCCTTGCTTTTGGTGGAATACCCTAGAAAGATACCTTCTTCACTTTTGGAGTCAAGCTTTCCATTTCTATCATCTTTCAAAATATAACATTGACTTCCAAATATTCTGAAGTAACTTACATTGGGTGTGTAACCATACCATAGCTCATAGGGTGTCTTTTTTGTGTCCTTCAATTGTACTATGTTCAATGTGTAGATAGCAGTACTGACAACTTCCCTCCAAAAATTTTGAGTGATGATTTTCTCAATCATCAGTGTTCTTGCACAATCAACAATGGAGTTGTTTCTTCTCTCAACAATTCCATTTTTTTGTGGTGTTCTTGGTGCAGAAACCTATCTTTTAATTCCATGCTCATTACATAAGTTAGAGAATTCATCTGAAATAAATTCCCCTCCTCTATCTGATCTTAAGCATTTCAATTCCTTTCCACTTTGTTTTTCTACCATAGCCTTATACCATTTAAACACCTTGAATGTTTCTGATTTATCTTTTAAGAACATAACTATCATCATTCTAGAATAATCATCTACAAAGAGAATGAAATACCTATCTCCATAGTAACTCTTTTTCCTCATGGGTCCACATAGATTAGTATGGACTAATTCTAGAATTGCATTAGATGTATGGACTTTAATCTTGAATCTAGACTTTGTCATCTTACCTTTTTGACAATTCTTACACATGATATGCTTGGGCTTTGACATGCTCAGTAAGCCTCTTACTTTCCTTTTATTGCTTATCTTTATCATGTTGTCAAAATTCACATGGCATAGTCTGTTATGCCACAACCATATGTCTTCATTTCTAGCTATTAAAAAAGTGGTGTTAATGTCATCAAGATAGAAAAGGTTACCATTTTTTTTTTCACCAATTCCGATCAACCTTCTTGATTCATTGAAGATCTTTGCCTTCTTATTTTCAAATGCTACTCAGCGACCTATGTTATTCAGCTGTGTAACACTCAATAGATTATAATTAATTCCTTTTACCCAGTAAGCATTTTCACATTTGATTAGTTTATTCAACATTATGGTTCCTTTACCTTCAACTGGACAAGGTGTGTCATTACCCATTCTTACTGATCCACCATTATAGTATTCAAAAGTTTCAAACTTTTGTTTATCACCGGTCATGTGGTGAGTGCAGCCACTATCTATAATCCAGACATCATTCTTACTAACCTTAGATATGAGTGCAGTCTCTACATACCTTTCTTTTTTGTCTGAATCATCCTTCATGGCTACAAATACCATCTCAATTTCTTCATCAAATTTGGTGTCAGTATCATCAGCTCTATTCTCAGCCAGGTAAAAATCTTTCTTTCCTTTGTCCTTTTAGTCTTGGGTATCTCTTTTATCAGATTGTCGGTTGCTTCAATAATATTTTCTATCACCTTGGTCAAACTTCATTTCATATGTTCTATCATTACTTCTGTCATCTTTTCTTCTGTTAGGATATCTTGCAGCAAAGTGTCCAACCTCTTTACAATTAAAGCATACAAGTGGTAATTTACCTTTGTATCTACCTTTGGCTCTTTGCAATCTTCTTTCCATTAGTTCTTCAATCTCATCAAGTCCTTGGTCATCACTATAACTTTCAATATCATTCCTCATAGTGTGTTTATGACTTGACTTACTTATTTTCAAAGAAGATTTGAAAGCAGACTCTATAGATGGTAAGACACTATTATCAAAGTTATTAATTTCAACTAAAATTAGTCTACCAATCAGACTATCTAGAGTAACATTATTGTTTGCAATTGCTCTCATTTCTCGTATATAAGATACTCTAATAGCATAGATAGGTAGTAAGGTTCTTAGGATTTTACTTGGCACTGTCTCTTATTCAAGTACACCTCCAACTCCTTGGATAGTATTGACTACCTCTTTGATTTTGTGTCTATACTGAGTGATATTTTCTCCTTCTTTCATCCTTAGGTCATCAAACCTCCCTCTTAGGCTTTCTGCCTTAGCTCTTAGTACATTAGCATCTCCTCTATGTACCAGGTTCAATTTATCCCACATTTTCTTTGCAGAGGTGCAGGTTTTGACATCTTCAAACTCAACATTGGAGAGTGAGGAAGCAAGCTCTATCATCATGCAATTATGCTCATGATTTTCTCTCAATTGCTCAAGTGTGTGAGGTCTTGTAGGAAACACATTTAGTATCTAAGTGTTGAGTAATATCATTACCAATACCTGATAGGTGGATTCTTACTCTGCTTTTCCATGATGCATAGTTGTCTTTATTCAATTTGGGCACATCTCGTTTGTTCATCTTGTGATCTTTTGCTTGAGCTGTTAAACTCCCTTTCTAAGCACACAAGCTCTGATCTTAACAAATAATTACTACTTGGAGTTCACTGTTTAAACCTTATTCTTACTGTTTACCGATTAGAAGTCTTTCATTTATTGAAATATAGTAAATTGCTTAGTGTATACCGATTAATCCAAATTAGTTATGTGTAATGCAAAACACTAAAGTAATGACTCATAAACACATTGACACATGGATTTTTAATGTGGAAATGCTGTTAAGGGAAAAACCACGTGGGACCGATAAGCCAAATTTTTCACTCTTCTGAAGTGAGCTCGGTGAAGATCCAACCCTTTTAAAGGTTACACACACACTGTTAGGTGTGACCTTGTTAGAGGATTTAAATAGAACAATTTGTCACTTGATATATGACATCTCTATGCTACCTTCTATGACCAAACCAAGTGTAGTTTGTCAATTGATATCTGGCATCTCATGCTATCTTCATGATAAAAATTTTTGATACTCCTTGGGATGTATCTCAATATAGAAAGGATTGTTAAGTCCTACTCGGTTAAGAGACTTTCTGATCCAATGGTTAAATTGAAATAGTAAATGATCTATTCACATATACAACTATACTTTGCAGATTTTTAGATCTATGGTAAGCTCATTATACCTTTCTGATCAATGTATCTTTTCAATAACTTTGTTCCACTTCTTTCTGCTTGGTGATGCTGTCCTTCTCTATTGCTAGGTGTCCACAGAAATATAGCTTTGTTCTTCAGCTTGATTGATCAGGACTATATGAATTTGTTCTTCATAAGTTTCTCTTCAGCATCCTCTGTCTCTATTCACTCCCCTAATTCATAATGAATTAGATTGTCTCTTTATAGACATGATATCACCATTTCTAGGTTCTTGGATTTCTTTTTCTTGGCATAATCCGCAATTCTAGCCAATCTTTCTTTAAAGTGTTTACTCCTATTTTATCTCGTAGATATCTTCTTTCCAACTATAATAAAACAAATTTAAATCGTTCACTTATCTCTAGCTTTAACTTGTCGATGAAAACAATGTTAAAAACCTATTAAATCTATCATTAGTTCTTGCCAGCTAAGTGTTTTTTTGTTTCTAAACTTCAGTTCTTTTCAATGTTTAACTCTTTGATAGCTTCGGTCAACACTTCAGTTCTCCTCAGGCATCTCCATCAAGTTTGTTTGTCCGTTGGGGTTGTCTGTCCATCGGGCATTACTGTGAATTTTTGCTCATTGGTAATGCTTGTGATTCTTCTCATCGATAATGCTTGTTGGGTTTCTTGCTCGGGAATCACTGTGACTTTACTTTCGGGTTTCTCTGTCCGTCAGGGTGCACTGCCCGTCAATGTTTTTAGTCACTTTGTGAATACTAATCTTTTATGCATTACTAAAAGCATAATCTTTATCTCTCTGATTCTTTGAAGTCTTTGACACTTTTTATATAACCAATCCAGTTATATCAAGTTGACATCAATTACAATACAATCCATTAACCGATTTAATGTCTTGCATCATCTTTCTACATTTTGGTGATCAACTTAACATCTTCAAACATTCAATCAATTATGGTTCATCAATGGAAGCCTATAGGTGAATAAGCTTGACAGAACAATGTGGTCACATGAAATACTGCGAGTATAGATTTATAAAAGGGGAATTTGTTGAAATTATCTTCTGAATTTTTTTGGTCTCTTTTGCATTGATCAAGAGGCATGGGAATATGGAAGAAAACTCCCCAATGATATGGAATTTTATATATGAAAAATATGTAAAGAATGTATTTGATGGAAAAACCAGAGAGACTTTCAGATAAGTGCAAGTCAATGAATATAAAGATAAATCTTATAACTCTTTCTAGCCCCTTCCTTGTCAGCTCCAAGATTTGTAGGATTATGGAAGTTCAAAAGGTGTTAGAAATTTTCAAGAAGATGTAACTAGCATCTCCAAAATGCAGTTCTGATAGCCTTTACCAACACCCTTTCTGCCCGCGCAAATTGGAGACAGAGTTGGAAATGCTCTGTTAGATACGTATATGAAAGATGAGTAGAGGAAAGGCCTATGAACTGTAAAAATGTCTCACAAGGTGTCCTCCCTATCGTGCCAGAGTAGATGCTTGACAAAATTTTCAAACTTCATAGAATGTTAAAACATAGAGAATACACATGAATTGTTTGACAAAATGTTTGGATATGAGTATGCACAATATGGAAGAAAGACATTTGATTTGGTGGATGTTATGTATCGAAGAAGCATCATGTCCCATGGAGTAAAAATAATCTTCATGCAAATGAAAACATTCAAAAACATTTTTCAGAGGATGGGAAAGAAAAGACAATGATGAATAGAGAAGGAAATTTGATGAAGCAGAAAAATGATTCAACAAAAAATGTAAAAGGTAACAAATACAAGTCTGTAGAGACTAAGGTTGTAGAGAAAAAGAGTTGGGGAGAGGAAGAGTTGGATGATGACAACGTTTCTGATATAGTAGATTTAATAAAATCTATAAATGTCAATGAGGCAGATATTGTAGATGAACCTGAAATTGTTTTGAAAAGTGATAAAATTATTGAGCCAACTGACTCAGATGAGTCACATATCAAAGTGGTTACTATTGGGGACACTCCTTATACTTCAACAAAAAACTTTGAGGACTTGAACCTTTCTATTAGTAATAACTGAGAGGGGGGGGGGTGAATCAGTGGCCTCAAAATTTATCTTTCAACTATTTACCACCAATTAAATAAACCTTAGATTATTAAGTCCCTACAAGATGCATGCCCTGAAATACTTATAATGATTAACTATCTGTCAGTTTTCCTTGGCTGTCCTTATTCTCCTTGATTACCGATAAGCAGTAAAACTATTTACCAAAACTCAGTAAATAAGCAGAGTATACCGATCAACCTAGAAATGCATATGTGAAATGTAAAACAGTAAAGTAATAAACCATACATACATAACGCATGGATTTTAATGTGGAAACCCTGTTAAGGGAAAAAACCATTGGGACCGGTACCCCAAATTTTCACTCTTCTGAAGTGAGCCCTATTAGGAGCCAACCCCGTTAAAGGTTACAAACACACTGTTAGGTGTGACCTTGTTAGAGGATTTTATACATAGAGGTTTTCATTTAGTATCAGGCATCTATTGCTACCATCCTTGAATCAGCCTCCTTCTTAGATTGTTAATAGGTATCGGGCAAGTCCAATGCTACTTTCATGAATCAACCTTTTTGGCACTCCTTGGGATGTACCTCAATATATAGAAGATTGTTAAGTCCTGCTTGGTTAAGAGACTTGATGCTTCAATGGTTAAACTGAAACACTATGACATGTTTCTAATGCAACTTTTAATTACAGATTTGGTGCAGAGCACCCTAGGGTTTAGCTCAAAACCCTATCCCCAGCAATTTTGAACAAGTTTTAATACAAGTCTTCTAACGAACAAGTCATGTTTTGCATTGTCGCTCAGTCACGGAGCCAGTAGAGAGCAGCAAAAGGAATGCATCCCACACTCGCGAGCTAGTCATGAGTTAAGTCGATTAGTGAGCGAGTGCGCGACGAGGAACTAGTCGCTCAGTCGCAGATGGCTAGTAGGGAAAAATAGTGCGCGACAATGCGACGAGCATTGGATCACTCAGTCGCCAGGCAAAAGTCAGCTCGGGGAAGCGCGTAGCGAGTGTGCGATGGGTGATCAATCGCTCAGTCATGAAGAAAAATAGTTAAGTCATGGTGTGCGAGTGAGCGACACCCGATGCATCGCCAGGTCGTAGGTGAATTGACAGTTAAGTGAAAAGCATGACGAGTGCACGACAAGCATTGTATTGCTCAGTCGCAAGGCAAAGGTCAGCTCGGGGAAACACCTAGCGAGTACGCGACACGAGCTCATCGCTTGGTCGCAAAGCAAGAGGTAGCTCGAATTGAAGCAGCGTGAATGTGCGACCACGGTTATCGCTCAATCACAAAGACATCATCATCGCGTCTTGAAGAAGTGCGGGTACGCGACGGGTAATCATCGCTCAGTCGTAGAATGAAAGTCAGCTCGAGGCAGAACAGTGTGAGTATGCGACTTGAGCTCATCGCTCAGTCGCAGCATAAAACATAGCTCGGGAAAAAACAATGCGGGTGCGCGACATGAGCTCATTGCTCAGTCGCAAAGGAAAAGACAGAATGGGTAAAGACATTGCAGGAGTGCGACGAGTAGGTCATCGCTCAGTCACAGAGCAAAATGCAAAAGGTTATTTCAGCTCGCGACTACGCGATGGAAAACAGAACAGTCAAAGGGTCAAATATGCTGATGTGTCGATAGGAGAGGACATTGAAAAGTCTTAACCGCCAGAAAGAAAAAAGAGAATGACACGGATGAAAAGAGCATCCATAGTGTCGACCATGCAGAGAAGGTGACGACAGATTGAAGACGAGAATGGAGAACAGAGAACAGCTGGAAGGCTAAGCTCGACAGGTAACCACCAGGGTTACAGAATCAAGGAGAAGCCAGAGATAAACAGAGAAGAAGAATCTGTGAAAAGGGGTTCAGTTTAGTTCAGTTAGAACGAAAGAGTTAGTTAGTTGCAGAGAATAGACTAGCAGAGAGTTGTAATCTTCTGTATAATCAATAAAGAGAAGTTTGTCTGTACTTTACGTGTTCTTTTATTCTGAGTAGCTTTCTGTAAGGTGCTATTTTGTTTATGTTAGATAACATGGGTGCTTCTTGACTTTGATAATTTGTTCCATGGATTGTGACCGTCAAGAAGCATCCACCTTGTACATTATGTTTGTTTCTGTATTTGTGTTAAATGAGAAGCTAGTCAAGTTTGCAAACAAGTCCTAGGCGAGCCTATGGTCCGGCTAGAGAGACTTGTAGAAGAGATAGAAAAATCAGAACAAGCATGACTGTAATGAATTCAGTCATGAAGAGTGAGATACAGTGAGGAGTAATACATTTCGGTGGGTAGGGAACCTAGGATAGAGGGAACAGAAAAGTCCTTCTGGTTAGGGTCTGAGAGTAGCCCTAAGAGACTCAAAGGTGATTCTAGAGAGTCCTGAATTGAATAGGATTCCAGGTGAGATTCCTAGAAGAGAGTAGGAATTTCAGAGAGTTAGGTGACCTCCCCATCAGATTGGTATCAGAGCTAAGTTAAAAATTTGGGTTTGAAATTTGTAAATGTTTCAAAGTACTGAGGAATCAGTAGAACAATTAGCCATGGTGACAAATGTAGAATTGGCTAAAGAAGTGAATGACCAAAAGGAGAGAAATAGACTCCTTGAAG
>MU225409.1:545655-563899 GCA_018584345.1 Thuja plicata
GGTTAAACTGAAACACTATGACCTATTTCTAATGCAACTTTGAATTGCAGATTTTTAGATCTATTTAAGTACATTACCTCTCTGATCAATGTATCAATTCAATTCTTTGTGCTCCACACTTTCTGCTTTGTGATGATGTGCTCACTGTTCATTAGTGTCTGCAGAATTCTTTAGCTCTCCTTCAGCTTGATTGATTAGGACTATATGAAGTTCTTCTTCACCAGTTTCTCTTCAACATCCTCTTTCTATTCACTCCCCTTCCCCATGCACACGAAAATGAATTAAGCTTGTCTCTTATAAAGACATGATATTCACCGTTTCTTGATTCTTGATTCTTGGCGTGAAAAACAATCCAGTCAATTTGATTTAGAGCATAACTCCTGATTTATCTCATAGTTATCTTTTTTCCAACTGTAAAAATCAGCTTTAAATCAATTACTTAACTTTGGTAGAATAAAACAAATAAAACAACCAGTTAAGTCTATCTTTAGCTCTTGCCAGCTGGATATTTTGTTATTTTCTGAACTCTCTGTTCCATCAGTCAACTCTGCAGTTAGTTGTCGGTGACAACTACTAGTTCCGTCGATGTGACTCCAGTTAGCTTTAGGATCCCCGTTCATCGAGCATCATTGGATTTTTACTCGTCGGGCAACTTTGTTTTTAGCTCATCAGGTATCTTGTGGTTTTTCTTTGTTAGGCAACACTGTCTTCTACTCGTTGGGTATCACTATGACTTTTCTTCTTTTCCTTTACCGATGGTGTGCACTCCCTCGGTGTTGTCTATCACTTGGTGAATACTTGACATTTATGCATCACTAAAAGCATAACCTTTGTTCCATTGATTCTCTGAAGTCTTTGGCATTATATACATGACCGTACAGATGATATCAAATTGACATCAATGACAATACAAACCATTAACTAATTTAATGTCTTGCATTATCTTCAACTTAACATTATCAAACACTCAATCAGTTACATGTCATCACTTTCTTCTGTGAACTACTTAGTTGTCTTTATCCAGAGATGGGATTTGAGAATCCAAGAAAAATCCAAGTAGTAATTCTTCCAATGATTATTAAACCACCTCATCAAAATATATTTCCTCAGGCTCACAATTGTTCTGGAAAGACTACTTGTTTTGTTTTGGTTATGTTGAGAAGATTTAATCCAAAGATTAATGCACCATAGGCACTTTGTATATGTCTAAAAAGAGAGTTTGAAATGCATAATCAAGAAGTCCTCTTAAAAATGGGAAAGAGTGATAACACACATGAAGTGATTGACAAAGCTTTCCATAGAGATGTCATCTCAAGACAAGTAATAAATTGATTATAGGGTTACAGAAGAATGATAAACTAAAAGAAAAGGGTTACATTTTTTAGTTATTAAAAGTTGTAACCATTCAAAGGCTTACTTTGTATTTATTAAAAGGAAATTGGAGATTGAAAAGGGGATGACATATTTAGAATCAAAAGACAAAAAATAATAAAATTCTGTAATATATTTCTGAATAAAATTGTCTTAAACAAAGAATGTACAAAAATATTTTATGTTTTGAAAATGTTTCTTCAACTACTTACTAATTTAATATAAGTACCAATATTATTGTTTCCAAACTTTATTTTTCTCAATCGTATGAATCAATATGTCACGGATATATCTGATTCATCATTGCATTTTAATGTTCTTGTGTTCAGTGGATCTCTTCAAGGAAGAGTTAAATCCTGATGAATACAATGATTCAAGAAAGATAAAAAATGGATAAAACACTTATGTGATTTACATGCTTTCAAATTTATGCAAGGAACCAATCAAGAGAGTGTTGAGCAGTTTGAGTTTTAAACATCAGATAAACAATATATTGTTACAACTTCGTGGCTCAAGAAGGCACTGGTTTAATTTAATTTTAGAATACATAAAATAATACATATTTTGATTTTCAAGTAGTAGGAGTAGGATAGTCTATAGAAGATCAATATGGTTTAGACCCACATGCCAGTTTAAGCCAATCTAGAAAAAGGAAAAGCTAGAATACATAGATTGCAATCTATTTAAAATATCATCAAGTGATTACAAAAGGATAAATTTTTTTGGTGACGAGGTACACCCCCCTTGGTTTAGCAGAGCTAGAAGTGTAGGAAATTCTTATCAAATTGACTAGATCATGTTCATTAGCCAAAATCTATTGTAAAATTTGATCATAGAGCCTAGCATCCTCTTAGAGTCTTGCAAGACTGTGATTTTGAGCTCCAACAAATGGAGATTCCACTGTGGAGATAAGTAAGCCATATTTTGAAGAAGAGTCCACAATTTTGGGGAAGAGTCCACCCTCTTGACTTAAACATTGACACACTTTCAAACTTGGAGAAGATTTGTTGTAATAGATCAAAGAAGTGACTCCACTTGTGGAAGAAACTTTGAAGAAGATAGAAATTCATTCCTCGTCAAGAGGTTGTGACTCCAAAAAATGTATGTAGCTGCAATACTTCTAGTTGTGAAAGTATAAAGAAATGTATCAATATGTACATCCATATAGAGTTGAAGATGCAATCATGTTATGTGATCAATCAAAGTTACATAATATAAAGAATTACAAAGTTGAAATATATAAAGCATTGGATTTCTATGGCATCGTAGGTTATCTGAATTCTATCCTGCCTGATATCAGAAATGAACTTCCAAATTTTACTGGTACAAAGAGCAAATCAACAGAGAAACATTTGCATCAGTTCGAAAACCTAATGGATGCCTTTGAGGTAGATCATGAAGATGTAATCATGAAACTCTTTGTGCAATCCTTATAGGATGATGCAAGAGAATAGTTTTCATGTTTACAACCAAGTTCCATCGACTCTTGGCATGAATTAAATTCAGCTTTCATAGATCATTTCGGTGAAAGAATTGTTGAATCCTTGGTGATAAGAGAATTTATGGACATTCACATTGGAGAAGATGAGTTGGTACTAGCTTTCAACCTCAAATTTGCAAAATCACTATAGAGAATTCCTAAAAACATGAGGCCTAATGATGTATTGGCTTTGTGTATCTACTTGGGCACTTTTGATGAGGAGATGAGTTATAGACTTAGAAGTGAAAGTCCATAAAATTTACAAGAAGCATTCAGAATTTTCATGAATATTGTAATAACCACCCATAGTTTGCTTTCAGTTTTTAGTGTCGTACTCTTTTAGGCTATTTTTTAAGTTGTTTATGCCATATTCTTTTGGACTTTACTGTAGTGAGCATTTATTTTCTTAGTTAATTGATTATGTATGGATTTGTGACTCTATATCATGTGTTACAAGATAGGTGTTGATGATGTTTTATCATGATTATTGTTTATACATTGCTACTTACCCCATACTTGCATGTGTATGGTTAGTTTATATGTTTATGTTCATATGGCATATTTGGTGTGGCAGAGGACGGAGACGTAGTTACTTGCATTGTGAGATCCACACGTTCCACTGATCCATGTCATTGCTTTCTATGTTATATATTGGATGTATATGCGTGTTCTTGTTATGACAGGTTTGCAGGTATAGGACATCGTCTGCCCTGAATTGGCAGGAGTGAGCGTGCCCATATTAAGGCTCAAATGGTAAAGAGGGGAGTTAACAATCAGACCCAAAACCCTAACCTAAACCTACTTTGTCCTATGGTTGGACAAGAATTAGTTTGTCTACCCTACCCAAATATGTTCAAGGGATGTAGGTTCTTGGTTACCTCCTAGTTGATGTGGTTGTGTTGCATTTTGGTTGTCGTCTGTATGAGTGTTTTTGTTTGATTTCTAGGATTAATTAATTTTCAAAAATTAATTATATTCATGCTTGTTGCAATTAATTGAATATTTAAATGTAGACTATTTAATTAATATGATTAATTAAATACCCATGTTTGAATTAAGAAATTAGTTTAAAAATTGAATTTTGAAATATTAAATTTAAATTGAGTATTTAATTCAATTTTGAGTTGATAAAGCTCTTTTTTATTTATTTAAATATTTAATATTTATCTTATTTGCTTGTGCATTTCAGGTGATTAAAATTGAAATTATAAAATTGTATAAAATTTATTTTTTTAAGAAAAAGGAAATATTAAAATATGAGTGCATAGTAAAATAAAGTTTTTATTTATTAAATTGTGTTTTTTTCTCTTAAAAAAGGAAAATATGAGTTAACTTCTGATTTTTGAGGATTAGGGTTTTTATTTTATTTTCTTTTTATTAGGCATCTATTTTGTGGTTAGGGTTACACACACAGGACACATAGGTTTTGATTGAAGGTTTTGGAGTTCTGGGATCATTCTGTCATTTTGTTGAAAAGTGTTGCTTGAAGTTTTGGATTCGATTCTGGAAGACATCGTTGTAGGTGGTTTTGCTATCGAATGCAGTTGCAGAGATCAAATTTGAAGAGGATTGAGACTTTCGGCTTAAGGATCTTCGGTGCATATTTTTAGTGTTTTGAGGTAGGGTTTGAAAACCCACTTGCTTTATTCTCATTTTTGAAAAGTTGTACCTTCATGTTTGGATGACAAAATGCATGTTGAATAGTTTAGTTTATGTTAATTGTTGGTGCAATTGGTATTCGATATGTGTTTTGAACTTTTTGGAAAAATGGTTTAACCTAGGTTTTCATTTGTAGAAAACTAAACCCTAGAAAATTAAAAATTAATTGTATAGTTGAAGTTTGAAAAGTTTTGAATCGAGAAGAGATTACATTGATTTAATAGAGAAGATTAGCTTCAATTTGGACATTAGAGGAAACGGGAAAAATGTTCGCTCTTATATGCATTCAAAATATTTCGTTAAAAATTTCCCTATAATTCCTCTTTGAAAAATGCATAGAAAAAATAATGGTTTAAAAGTATAGTACTTGCTATTTTCTGTTATTTAAAAAAAATATACAGAGAAAAAATTACACCACTCAGAAAATGTAATTTATTTATTAAATCAATTTTCTAAGGTACTGGTTAGTAATTAATTATAAAATATAGAAAAAAAATCTAAAACAAAATTTAAATTAGAATTTATTTTTTTAAACTTTTTTATGTGGGTGGCCTATGGTAGCACAAGCCTGCCGACGACAACCCTACTACGGCAGTGTCGTGCCATGTGATGAGACGGGGCGAGGCCCACAAACCCCCCATTATTATGTTTTATTATTATTATTTTTAAATGGTTTATTTTAGTATAGGTTTTTTTTTTCAAAAAGGTTGTTTTTGAATTTTTTTTTTTGTAAAAGATAATTTTTAACTTTTTTTATATAAGGTTTTTAGATTTAATTATTATGTTAGTTTAATATGTTTTCTATGTTTTGGTATAAATAAATAAATTTTGTAATTCTTTTATTATCAGACTGTAGTAAATTAATTTAATTTCCACAATAATTGTTTTAAAATTTGCCAATTTATAATAGTTTTGGTAAGTAAAATTTAAAAGCTATTTTAATGATTAATTTAATGTATTATTTATATTTTGAATGAGTAATTAATTCTGTATTCTTTTTACAGTCGGTTATTAATTAATTATTTTTTAGAATATAGAGTGTAAATTGATTTATTATCATACTTGGTAATATTAGTAAACTATTTATTTAAATGACTGAATTTTATATTTAAAATTTTGTCCTGTCGCTTTATCCTATTGCTTTCCATAATTTTAATTATTTATCATTTTTTCAGAATTATTAAGGGTTAAGTTAAATTGCTTATGCATTATTGAATTTTGATTCTTGATAGAACTTAGTGGATTAATCTGGAATCATTGCTTAAACCAATTTTGGAAATTGTTAGGTTATTATGTATCAAATTTGCATCAGGATATCGTACAACCTCTTTATTTGATGTGAGTGTTATCTTCTTGATTATGATCTTGTTTTGCATTATGTTTATGAGTTCAGGTTTTAGATTGACCCTAGAAAAGTTCAGAGGTTTTGGGATGTGTATTTAGTGTCGTGTCTTGATTATGGTTCCGATCTGATAGATATTATACCCAACCTTAAATCTGGTTCATTTGATGGTTGTGTTTACTCAGAGTTATATTATGTTGACCGTTCCTGATATTGAGAGGAACTGGATTTTGGGGTTTTCTGTATATGTACCCTCTTTTGGTTCAGTATGTGTGATTAGTGAACCTAGAGTAGTTTATCTAGTTGTGTAGTAGGGGGTGGCTTGCAATAATATGTCGGGACTGACAAGTGGCAGCCATGATCACTTATTGTAAGTTTTCTTAATCAAGTGATAACATTATACATAATTGGGGGGTTTAAAATAGATTAATAAGATATGATACCTCACCCATGCTTGTGCACTTGTATGGGCTAAGATGGAGGATAAGATGATGCTTTCCACTTTGCGAGGTATGGTTTTGACATAGTTAATGGCTTCATCTGGTTGAGAAGTCATTGATGTCGTATATGGTCACTTAAGTGTCAGGGTCCAGAGAGACTACCAAGATGAGACTTAAGGGTTAGATGTATATGATGACACCTTCCTATACACAATCTAGGTTTCCTACGTGTGTCGATGGTCTCTGGATTAGTGAGTATACCTTGCAGCATGATTAGTACACCTTGAGTTAGTAAAATTTTAGGATCCCCTTGCTTAGATGAACTTGGCTTCTTGTTATGTTATCCGAGTGGGGTCTGTTGTTATCTCCCCAGCATGGTGGGGTGGAATTTTATAGTTCCACATGGATGGGTGGTAGTGATTCTTTACCATTTTGGGTCTCAGCATTTATGTGCCAGTGCTGGATGTTCCTTGTTCAGTTGTATTTATCTTGCTCTTTTTTTTTGGATGTTTTGAACTTATCATTTCCATATTGTATATTTATCAATCGTATCACATGTGATACTTGATCTGGATAACTGTAATCTTAATGTATTAAGTGATTACCACATACCCTACGACATGTGCAGAGGATGTAGGTTTGATGTATACCTTATGGTATCAATTATAATCTTGAAATTATTTCATTGATGTTTATTATGTAATCTATTTATTAAGGAGAATCTTTTGTTATGAATATCTTGTTGAGTTTTTCTCTTACGTAATTCTACATCATGCAACCCTTGATTTTTGTAATCTATGCTTGTATGTGTTCATGTGAGTAAATGGTAATTGCTTCCACTTAGTTGTATGTTCTAGTTTGTAAATTTAAAAAAATTATTTTGCAAACATAGTATCATGTTTAGGTTAATTCCACTTTGTTGTATGTTAAAAAAATTAATTTGCAAACATAGTATCATGTTTAGGTTAATTCCTAATGGGTTCCTTGGTGGGGAATTACATCTGGTATTAGAGCCCAATTTTCTGCACTAGGAACTCTGGGTAATGTACGCTCATTAGGTGTCTTATAGTTTACACTTGAAACCAAACATCGACATAAAATCTTGTTTCATTTTCAGATCATTGCTTTCTGAACCATTCTTGTCTTTGAGCTCAAGAAGTATGTCGGGTTTGGGAAAGAATCAGCTCTCATGATTCAACACTTCATTAGGGGGATTAATGCTTGCACCATCAAGGGATTTAAGCTCTTTGAGCCTACTACCCTCAGGGATACGGTCATCAAAGCTACTCTTGTGGAGGAAAATCTAGCTCTGGGTCACGGTGGTCAGTTGGGTGCTCAGTCAAGAGGTGGATTTGTTTCAGGGGTTAGAGGTAATATGTCTAAGGGGACTGGGAACTTCAAGAAACCCACTAGCTTCTTTGGGAGCAATTAGTGCCAGCCATAGAAGGGTTCAGCTCCACCTAGTCAGGACGGTGGTTCTTGCTCTAGGAACTTTCGCAATGGCCAGCGGGTATGGCACAATCAGTCTACACAACCTACGTAGAGTGCACAACAGAGGGAGTTATTAGTAGTCTAGTGCACCCTCTACTGGTAGAGGCTATGGAAGAGGTATTGGTTGCTTCCCATGTGGTCATTTTGGTCATATTGCAGCCAACTGCAGTCAACGTACACCTCAGTTTTCTGGACATAGACCAACTGCTTCTGAGCCTACAGTTGGAGATGTCAGACGGTCTCACAGAGTGTTTGCTGCAGTGGATCACTATTAGGCAGAATACTAGGGCACAGTGGTAGATACATTGGGTGCTATTCAAGGTATTTCTACTTCTATTTTATTTGATTTTGGAGCTACAAATTCTTTCATTTCTCCTTTCTTAATAGAGCAATGTGGGCTAGTAGGTGCAAAGAAAGATATAGGTTGGCAAGTGGAATTGGCTTATGGTGCTAAGGTAGCCACAAACTCTATAGTCCATGAGTGCAAGTTGAATCTGGAAGAATTCATTACCTCAGTTGATCTTCGTGTGATTCCTTTGGGATCATATGGAGTTGTCTTAGGAATGGATTGGTTAGGATCTCATGGTGCTAGCATCAATTGTAGATGGAAGACTATCTAGTGTAAGGATGATGTTGGAAAAGATTCCTATTTTGATTGTTATTGGAGGTATTGTTGTTGGTATTCTTATTATCCTTATAAAGCTTAAGTTCTCTACTTTTAACCAATACCTCCTCCGTAGTAACTCCGTTCTCAATTAGGTCTTGGAAAGACCTAGGACATTGCAATCTTAACCGATAATTTGTCTCATTACTCAAGCTATTAATGAAGATATCCATCTTCTCCTTTTTGGGTACACTTTGAGGGTATTTAGCGAATACCGTTCTCCACCTTTGTAAGAAAATTAGGAATCCTTCTCCCTCTTGTTGCTTGGTATTACATAAGTTAATCATTGTAACCTAATGTTTGATATTATAGGAATAAGGAGTTACAAATTTGGAGGCCAATTCCTCAAAAGCACAGATGCCAGAGGGTAACTTAGAAAATCACTCCATTTCTATGCCTCCTAAACTTCGTGGGAATAATCTCATTAAATATGTTGTGTCATGCATGAACTCCAAGCTCAATGCAAAAAAATCCTTAAATGATCTTGGGGATTGGATGCTCCTTCATACTTGTCATACTGAGGAAAAACAACATTACTAGGGAATGAGACCATAATTAATGTCTTGTCAAATGGAAAAGGACACAATGCCTCGATAGAAAAGGGTTTAGGAGCCCCGCTTTGTTTCATCATGTCCAATTTCATTTGGAATAATTTAAATTGCTTGTTCATTATGTCGATCAGGTTTGCTTCTTCTTCTTTTTTCTTGAGTTGATCAACATCAAAATTGTGAGGGAGTTTAGTCCCCGCTTGTGCTAGGTCTAGGAAATACTTCTCCCTATCTCTTTCTAACACTTTCTCCATGAGATTCATGAAGAATCAGATTTGGACCACCTCATTAACCTTTTCTTTGGTTGCCTCTTCATCATTAGGGTCCACATTTCCTCCATTGTTATTAGGGTCTATCCCTTGAAGGTTAGGGTCTATTCCTCTTCCATGGGCCCCATTGTTATTGACCTCACCATTTCTATTATTATTAGTGTTATGTCTATTGGCATTGTTGATTAGGTTGGGATCCATATTTCCAAATGGAAGCACCATGTTTGGTTCTACTTCCTTGTTTGGTTGTTGAGTTGGTTGTTGCGAAGAAGTAAAATCATCACTAGGAAAAGGAAACTCTTGCCTTAGGTAAGAACCATCAAATTGTAGGGTAGACTTAATGTAATGTGATCGTGTGAAAGCCAACATGAGCATAGATCAAGAAAACTTGGCTTACTTATCACCTGATTGATCAATCCCTTAATGATTTTGCAAATTATCAAATAATGGGCGATTCTTATAAGTTTGAACTTGTAAACAGGTAAAATATCCAAAAGGGTATCCAAAAATGTAATTAAGTTATTTTCAAACCCTCGAGAAATGTCCATTTTCTGTGCTTGTTTGTTTCTAGGCTTCACTTCCTTGTGTGTAGGTGTGACTTTACACTGCGTAGGCATTAACTGGAAAACATGTACGTGACACTCTACAGATTGCAGACGACATTTGCCTATTTGTAGGTGGTTTTTAACTGTTTATAGGTGTCAATTTCCAGTGACTTAGGCATTATTTCAGTAATAATAGGTGTCATTTCAACTATGCAGGCATCACAGAAAGTGTTGTAGGCATCATTTAAATGGTTGTATGTGACACTTTGTAGATCAAAGTTGTTTCACAGTTTTTTAGGGTTTTTTAAAAGTTTAATTATATAATCAGATCCGTCAAATTGGATTCTTGTCTGAAAATGTAAATACAAACAGAACACACACATCAAGTTTGCATCATAACCCTAAAACTCACTAATGTGTATGTTCTCAATTGTTTCAAAGGGTCTTGAATAAGAATAGCTTCCAATCAACCTACCTAGAGTCATATTTGGCTTTTAAACATTGTTGGCTCTAAAAGGTAGCTTTCTACTTATCAAGGTTTTAATGAACACCTTTGTTCCAAATCATGAAAAGTTCTTTTACCCCCTTGCGGGATTCCCACTCGCACAAAAGTATGATTTTGTGCAATCCCAAAGGACTACTAGAGGAAGTGAAGAAAATTAAGCACAATCTAGTAACTACAACCCATTAAGAGTGCATTTGTTTATAGTGGGTTGGATAGTATTGCGGATTAAGTGATTGTCTCCCACTTTGGGTCGTTCCCTCTCACCATCCTCATAGGGATGTACTCGAGAGGCAGGCCCTCTATGGATCTAGCTAACTAACATGTATATAGAAAATGGAAAATTGAACTTACTCCAACAAGTTTGGGAGTTTGATTCACTCAAAGAGTGAAGGGCATATCCCTTTTGTCTTTCTTCATTTCAAACACTTCAAGCACTTATGTTCTTTTTCAACCTTATAACAAAGAGGTTCTTAAAAATGAAATGTGTGGTTCAATTATCCTCCCTTTCTTTCTACCACTCCAAACTCAACAATTTTGGCTTTTTGATCAACTTTGAAAAGTTGAGAGTATATACCTAATGTTTCATTCGAGATGGACAATAATAGGGTGTCCCTATTTAGCTAGATATCAAAGAATTTGCCACAATTTAAGCAAAGCAAGCCTGATGAGAAAAATACCTCTTTCGAACCTAGCAAAGGCTAGGCACTTTTTTGAGGTTTTCATTTCTTTTTATTTGCTCACCTAGTGGCGATCGTTCCCTCTCTGGCTCCATCAGCAAGTTAGTCAACACAAACAAACAAAGTGAACCAAAACAAAAGATAATTGAAATGCAATTAAGTTTCTTAGCAAGATTCACAAAAAACACCTTAAGAACTTAATGCATAAAATCAATTCAAAGAGGGAAATGTTTTATTCTAAGCACTAATAACTTTGATATAATTCTCAAATAATTCTTTTTCCTTCTCTAAATTTTCCAAAATTGAAGCACTATGAAGTTCTTTTAAGTACTTGCTTTGAACTCTTACCTCTTTGTTTGGCCTTTTGATGCACACCTCTGGTTTCTGTACTTTCAAGTGTCTGTTCATCTGTAAAAAAAATAGTAACAGAACATTAAAAAACTAAATTGATCAATTTACAAGCAATAAAACACAACAAACTACAGGCATCATTTTACAGCTAACAAGTGTTATTTTGCAGTGGGCTAAGCGTTAATTTGTAGTGATTTAAGCGTTACTTTATAGTCAACTAGGTTTTATTTAACAAGTAACAAGCGTTAAAATAAACATGATAGGCAATGCAAAGTGTGTAAATTATGACACAAAAAAGTTAACAAGCGACAGAATAAAGCTTGTAGGCGTGATTTTCTGACTCGCAGACATCACTTTACGTGCACAGGCGACACACTTTGTCTGACAGGCGGTGAAAGAAATTAAGACAGAGAAAGAAAGATCTTCATAGACGTCATTTGTCTGCTGACAGGCATAATTTTGCTGCTGGTAGGCATCATTTGGACCTGCAACCTACAAATTTAGTATAAAATGCACCAAAAACACATGAAAATTGATTAAAAAAAAAGAGATTTAGAGGCTCAAAGCCCCACGGTGGGCGCCATTTATGTATTTATAAAGCATACCTTCGTGAAATAAAGGTGCTATCTATCAATTCTATGGAAACAATAATACAATTTAATCTAAGAATTGAAAAATAAAGCATTTAACATCTCATGGATCTCTAACTAAGCTTTGCTAATAGATCTCTCAGCCTTAATCTCTTCTAGTGACAATCCTAGAATGAGAATTTTGATTGATTATGTCTATTATAGCTCACAAATTTTAAATTGCCAATGAAATTCATTCTAATATGATCTCAATTTCTCAAAATATGCTCTCAAATGCTTATGATCTTGCTAAGTTTCTTTATAATAAGGGTGCAATTGCTCATGAATGTCTAGGATCCCCTATTCTATCAAAATGGCTTGTATTTATAGGATTTTCCCAAGTGTAGGGGGTAGAACTACTTGATCATGATTAAGCCTTGGTTGAGTGAAAGGATTTGAGATGGTTTCAAATGGAGGGACAATTTAAATGTTTGTCTCAAAGTTTTGGACAAAGGGACAAATTTGAGTGATTGAGATTGCAAATTAGGAGTGATCCATGTGCTTTTTGTTCTCAATTCTCATTGGTTACTGAAATTTATGATGAAGGATATTAGGATTTATTAAATTCAATAAATTAATTAAATTATCCATGTAGGGGAATAGGTTCAATTTGATTTTTGATTTAAACTATACAATTAATTGATTAAAATCAATTATAAAGTTTGATTAATCCCTTTAGGATTATATTTAATCATTTGATGTCATTATTTATTGATCCTTTGATTTAATTTTATTTTGTCCAATTTGATTAATAAATGCCCATTTTGAAAATGATTTGATCCATTTTGATGAAATTTAGAGCATTTGGCTGAGATTTGCAGATTTGCTTGATAATAGAACACCTGCCCACTTTTAGGTGTCTATAGGCGCACCCACTTTTTTGTCTTTTTGAGAGCTAACAAATAGGTAAATGATGCCCCTCTCACTAGAAGGCTATACATATCCTATACAAATCCAAATATTTCTATATATGCTCAAGGGAGTCTTATGGTGAGTAATCTTGGGGGTAGATTCTTCCCAACCCCTGCACTAAAATCTATCACAATATTTGGTCAAAAATAGGGCAGGCTACTAAATATGGTGTCTAGTGGACTTTTGTTTAGATGGTCATGATGATAAGATTAATTAAGAGGCCTCCCAACCCTTAGAAAAAAATCTTTACACGTCACATGGATACTAAGGGAGACTATCGTCTGATACTTTTTAGTGATTACAACTTTGGTCACAACCACATTTTTATATAGCAGTCTAAAAGTAGCATGGCTTTATCCCTTTGGTGCTTGGGTTGTTCCCTTGAGTGAGTACATTTTCCCACAAAGAAGACCCTCTAGAGGAAAATATAGAATCCATTTAGATCTTACACCCAAAATCCATTAGAAGGCAAGAGGAGATGATTCTTTTATTCTCTCTTTTCATCAAAGGTAGATGCACGTTCTCTTACACACAAGGTCCATGAAGGAGAGAGGAGAGGATAATCACATTCCTGTGATAGTTAAATGTGGGCCTTTGATTTAGCCATACACTTCAACATGGTCATTATTCTTCAGCTGCATACAGGAATGAATATCGATTCATTCACCCTGCATGTCTGGAAGAGTCGACCTATTGCCTTCTAGAAGGTAGGAGTATGAGCTTGCTCTCAGGTCATTGCAAGCTCAGTGACTACACCAAAGACCTAAATGAAGGATTTAATCTATATGCTGAAAGTAAACTATTGATTAATCTAAATGATTATGCAACTTTATTGTCAATCCAAGCTACTTAAGATTCAGTTTTAGAAGCACTAAATGAAATGTGAGATATTCAATTTAAACCCAAATTGAAAGTGTGCTCTAAATTAAGTTTGCATGCTTGAATAAAATAAACAAAAATATTAGCTAAATGAGAAAAATGCTAAGAATGCTGATACGAAAATGCAGTATAATAACCTTAAGAAAAAATTAGGATCCTTTGTGAAGGAAAAAAGTTTCTCTTTTATAGAAATCTCTCTCGAATCGACGGTCGAGATCGAACAAAAAGAGTGGCTCAGATTCGATTTAAGAAGCACAATCCATGTGCAAGTGATTTGATTGGTCGAGAGAGTCAGTTGACTGAACTGACCGGTCAGTCTTTTTGGAAACTTCCATATTCAGTTTTCAGTTAACTGAAATGTTTCCAAAATGATAAACAGTGGAGAATCAGTTAACTAAGTGGAATTGGATTGTTTCCATTTTGATAAATCAGTTAACTGGATTTGATGATGTCATATGCATTTTTAATAATCAAATTGATTTTGAATGCACATTTATTATTTTATAATAAATTTAATTCCTTTTTGATTTAATTGAAAATTTTGTAATTTTTATTTAATTAATATGTCATAATATCAATTAAATAATAGTATAAAGTTTATTTTCCAATGTAATGTGATTTTAGGAATTAGTTAATTAATCAAGTACAATGATCGATTAGGACCTAGGGTTTAGGTCAGATCAGTTTGAATTCGATAATTGCCTGTTTGATTTAGGACTTAGGTTTAATCAAGGTTAGGGTTTCTTGATTAAATGCTGAGATTGGGGGTCTAGGGTTTAGGTGACCATTTTTAGGTGATTACAGTTCCACCTTGGGATCTAAACATAGAAAATAAAAAGTGTGAAAGTGCACCAAACACATAAAAAACTTGTTCTTTTTAAGCACCAAACAAAATGTGATGTAATCTAGAGTAGGAAAAGTTCATTAACTAGTTTTATTTTCAAGTCTTCAACATACAAGGGTAACTTGCACAACTTTGTTAGTCCACAAAAGAGGATTAGTCCAAAAAACCAAAAAGCCAACCAAAACACTGCTTGTGCACTAAAGACACTAAAAACACTATACTAACAAGACACTAACAAAGCACTAACAAGACACTAACAAAGCACACTAAAAAAACACTAACACTATTTGACAATGCACTAATTAATAAAACTAACAAAATACTAATAATGATAAAACTAACATTATTAATTAATCAAACCTAATTTTTTTTTTGTAGAGGAAAAATGGTTGGAGTGGAAGCGGGAGCGAGAGCAGGAGGGAATCCGAAAATCAGTGAAGGCAGGAAAAGCAATGTTGGAGTAAACAGGGTTTCTACAGCTGTAGGAGACCAGAAAACTATAGGAGGATCAATAGACGAGGGCTCCACTAAAGAATCGGAAGATGGCATTGACCCCCCTTTTCGAGATGGTGGGCCAGGAGAAAGATCCAAAAGCTCGGTAGCAGAAAAAAGTGTTCAAGCTTTGAATAGAAACATCCTGAAAGGAAGATTGTCATCATTATTTGGGATTAAACCAATAGGAAAATCTTCTTTCCCTAGTGTAAGATAAGAAATTGTGTCTTTCTTACTAATATGTAAAGGAGATTGAAATAGAGATATGTTTAAAAATGTATAATGTGTTAAGAAAGAAGGGTTTGATAGATTATTAATTATCTTGAAATGTAATGTTTGAAATAGGAAATATGTTGATGTGTAAATTGTATTGAATTCCTTAAATTGAATTGAATTGTATTGATTATGTATTGCAATTTTGATTAGGGAGAAGATAAGACGCTCCTCCTTTATTCCCAAATGCACAAATGGGAGATCCAAGTTGATCAACCCCAAAGAAGGGTTAATGCACAAATGAATCAACTATTTGGAAAGGAGAATAACAAAGGAGATACCTTAAATTCTATTAATTATATGTATAGAAATGATATATGATAGTAATTGAAGGAATGGGAGAAATGCACTAACATTGAAATATTGCAGATCAAAGAATGTCATTTTCTGAGGTCTGTAGACTGTTTCTGGAAAAATTGACAGTTGTTCCGAACCAGAACACAGAGGCAAACAAAACCCAGAAATATTTTTCCGTTCCGATGTCATCTTATGAAAAAGGTTGACCTTGACCCACAAATGTCAACCTTGGCCCAATAATGTCGACCCTGACCTGCACAGGTCTGACATAAAATCTGTTCGCGCCGCCCGAAAGAAAGCTGAAAAGGGTATCCAGATCTGGTCTCAAATCAACTATTCTAAACCTATACCTACAAGAAAAAGGAGATTGTTTGTTGTGGGGGATGGGTTTTCCTTGGTCAAACCTTGGTTTAGGAATTAGCCTCAATTATATGTAATTGAAATTGCAGAAATGGACAAAGTAAATGCATACATTCACCTTGCTTGAGAAAGTCCTTGTGGCAGATTTGAATCCTTGAATCCACAAGTATTCTTCAAAATGTGGAATGTAGAAAGGTAAGATGTATTCAATCTCTTTCTTGTATATGATCTCCAACACCAAGTCTTGAATGGGTTCTTGAATTTGGAATAGGCTTGGAAGAAGGTGGATGGAGAGATCACCAAAAAGGGCACTATGTAGCTTCAATCCTTCAATTTCCTCTAATGGATCTCCCTCATGAAAAAGGATATTTCAATGGATGAATTCTTTCTTGGAATCTTTCTTGATTTCTTTCTTGAATCACACTTGAAGATATCTTGAGAATGGTTGATCACGATTAGAAGACTTTTTGTTTCTCAATCTTGCTTAGAGAAAATGAGAGGAGAAAGATCCCTTTTATATGAAATTAGGGCACAATCTTCTAAGGAGGCCTACATAGGAGGATTAAATTCTCATTAAAGCTTCTAACCCTAGGAGAGGACCTATATTAAATATAATTTAGGAATCAACACTTCGGAACCCAAAACAGCTGACCCGGAAGCGGGAAATGCTTTTTGTAAAGGCCGGCCTCCAAAAATTGTGAGACCTCAGGATCTGAACCCTGGGTCAAGGTTGAGGTCGACCTTTATCTAGGTTAGGGTTGAGATCAACCCTAACATAGGTCAGGGTCAAGGCCAAAATAGACCTAAAAGGTTGACCCTGACCCTGAAGCCCAGAATCCCCAGTCTGCAGTTCAAAATGTAGAAATCAGGCTAAACAGGAGTGGAAAGAGGGACAGAATAGGGGAGAAGCCATGTCAAGATCAGGAACCCATTCAAGGCACTTTCCATGACCCCAAACCACTTACTTAAAAGGCTAAACATGTCTACAATGGAAGTGCTTCCATTTTTCGACTATACATTTAGCCCCCACTTTAGCAAGAGTATGAGCTCAACACAAACTCTTGGTAAAGGAGAATATACAGTAAAGATAATCTTATTGAATCCAAAAGGGATAAAGAGACCCTCAAGCCCCCAAGGGAATTAAGTCTTTATCCACCCTAAGATCATGATAAGAGAGACATTACTTAGTTAAGTAAAGAGAGAAAAGGGTGTGATTATCTTGCCCAATGAGAACTTATGTCTCATTGTGAACCACACAAAAGACGTAACTGGAAAGATGGAATTGAACTGCCTAGTGAATGTGGCTACTCACTAGTAAACCCATCAAGGAGATCCATTCTTAAAGGGATCAAATCATTGTAAACTGAAAGCTGGCGGGATCAAGAGATCCGTGTAAATTTAAACTCCAGAGGGATCAAGAGATCCTAAAAAGTAAAAATGTGACCATGCTTTAAGGATCAGTTTCTTTTAATCCATAAAGGGAAAAGTTTTTAAATCTTGAAAACTATTTTGAACGTGCATGTGTGAAAAAAGTGAGTAGAGTGTATGCCCCCACGTTAAATTCATTGCTAACACTTTAACAGGAGCAATGGTTTTAACAGAAACATCAGCAACTCTACAGATTACGTTCCCACTACGAGATGCCCCCAAAGGAAGACAAATCAAGGGAAATAAAACATAAACATACATCATAACACAAGAGGGATCTACCTAATGTGGGGTTAGTATGATCATAAGATAACATGTACATAATATTATTGCAAATGAATGGACATCATTCCCCAAAGAAAGTAGAACTACAATCACAAAGAAGGAAAGAAACTTAAGAATTACGAAGAGGAATCTTTTCGGACCACAACATGGAGACCAAAAAGAATTAGTGCTACCATGTCACATATCCAAGTAGATTATACAAGGAAATAGTTACAAACAATAGCACAAGTACAACATAACATGAAACAATATATAGAAGAATGTAGATACATAAAGTGGAATTGAACAACAGTTTTGATTCCTTTATCACCTTGCACCAACAAAGTAACAAGGGTTGTATAAAAGAATCTAACAAACATTTAGAAAAATACATTACGGGGGAAGCACATTACAACATACAAACACACAAAGGGCTACCATAAAGGATAAGCTGATCAAGCATGTTGTCAACCCTCCCCATCTTGGTTTATGTTATTTAGGGTAGGTGGGCAACTTGCAAGAGG
>MU225409.1:567378-591000 GCA_018584345.1 Thuja plicata
TTGGAAAGGAGAATAACAAAGGAGATACCTTAAATTATGTTAATTATATGTATAGAAATGATATATGATAGTAATTGAAGGAATGGGAGAAATGCACTAACCTTGAAATATTGCAGATCAAAGAATGACATTTTCTGAGGTCTGTAGACTATTTCTGGAAAAACTGACAGTTGTTCCCAAACCGGAACGCAGAGACAAACAAAACCCAGAAATATTTTTCTATTTTGATGTTGTCTTATGAAAAATGTTGACCTTGACCCACAAATGTCAACCCTGACCCAATAATGTCAACCCTGACCTGCACAGTTCTGACAGAAAATCTATTCGCGTCGTCTGAAAGAAAGCCGAAAAGGGTATCCAGATCTGGTCTCAAATCAGCTATTCTTAACCTGTACCTTCAAGAAAAAGGATATTTTTTGTTGTGGGGGAGGGGTTTGCCTTGGTCAAACCCCAGTTTAGGAATTAACCTCAAATATATGTAATTGAAATTGCAGAAATGGACAAAGTAAATGCATAAATTCACCTTGCTTGAGAAAGTCCTTGTGACAGATTTGAATCCTTGAATCCACAAGTATGCTTCAAAATGTGGAATGTAGAAAGGTAAGATGTCTTCAATCTCTTGCTTGTAGATCTCCAACACCAAGTCTTGAATGGGTTCTTGAATTTGGAATAGGCTTGGAAGAAGGTGGATGGAGAGATCACCAAAAAGGGCACTATGTAGCTTCAATGGCCTCCAATGGATCTCCCTCATGAAAATGGATATTTGGATGGATGAATGCTTTCTTGGAATCTTGCTTGATTTCTTGCTTCAATCACACTTGAAGATATCTTGAGAATGCTTGATCACGATTAGAGGACTTTTTGTTTCTCAATCTTGATTAGAGAAAATGAGAGGAGAAAGCTCCCTTTTATATGAAATTAGGGAAAAATCTTCTAAGGAGGCCTACATAGGAGGATTAAATTCTCATTAAATCCTTTACCCCTAGGAGAGGACCTATATTAAATATAATTTAGGAATAAATTCTTTGAAACCTGAAACAACCAACCCGGAAGCAGGAAATACTTTTTGCAAAGTTTGACCTCCAAAACTTGTGAGACCTCATGATCTGAACCCTGGGTCAAGGTCGAGGTCAACCTTGACCTAGGTCAGGGTCAAGGTTGACCCTAACCTAGGTCAGGGTCAAGGTTGAAATAGACCTAAAAGGTCAACCCTAACCTTGAAGCCCAGAATCACCAGTCTACAACTTAGAATGCAGAAATTAGGCTAAACAAGAGTGCAAAGAGGAACAGAATAGGGGAGAAGCCATGTCAAGATCAAGAACCCATTGAAGGCACTTGCCATGACCCCAAACCACTTACTTGGAAGGCTAAACACATCTACAATGGAAGTGCTTCCATTTTCTGACTATACACCTAGTATCAACAATACATTAGACCCAAGCACTGGGTATTACGGTATTTCTATACCTGATCCTCTTGTGGAGCACACTATTTCTACAATGGCTCTTACGCTGGTAGGAAAGTTCACGAGAATAAGACCCAATATTGAGCTAGTCAGGGAGTTTACTTACCGTAAATGGAAACTCAAAGGACAACTGGACATAGCAATAATTCCAAAAGGGTTTTTTTCCTTTGTATTCTCAAATAGTGAAGATCTATCAAAAGTGTTGTGTGAAGGACCCTAAATGTTTGGCAAGTAATTGTTGGCTCTCCAAAAATGGGTTACGAATCTAGATCTCAATGCTAAAATATTTGACTCTGCCCCTATCTGGGTGAGATTAGCTAGTCTCCCGATGGAATACTGGCATGAGGATGTTTTTGTTGGCTTAGCGAGTGCATTTGGGGAACTACTTTTGATCGATCCGATGACAACTGCAAGATCTAGACTGGTCTATGTGAGAATTTGTGTGAACATTCACCATAAAATGGATCTTTCGGAGGTCATCACCATTAGTTCCAAACTGGGTAAGTACATCCAAGCTATTGAATATGAATCACTTCCATTTGCTTGTTTTACTTGTAAAAAATCTGGTCACTGGGCTAAACAATGCCCTTTGATAAAACAAAAAGAAAAAGAAGACCAAAAAAGGGAACAAGATCATAAAAGAGAACCTAAAAAGGTTTGGAAGTAGAAGGTAAATCCTAATGAAAAAGATGCTGGAAAAGCTAATCAAGGTCAACAGGAGAACACCATAGAGAACTTAATCAGTAATGAATCAGAGGAAATACTGATTCCTGCAAACAAAATTAGTTTGGAAAAAGACAAAATAGACCATGAAACAAATAAAGAATCCAGTATTGAGCAGGGGCAGCCTAAAGAGAAAGAACCAGAAGATAGCAATAAAGCCAATACAATGAATGGGTTGGAAGGTTTATCCACCTCAAGGGTACCTCCTACCATTGGGGGAAATGAGGAGCAAGAACATTATTTCGAAGATAGTGATGATGATTCCCTTTCCCCTATATCAGCTCTGTGGAGTGAAGAAAGCATGGAGAGAAATCTGAACCCAGAAAAACACTCTGAAAATCAAGAAGCCCCATGGTCACAGATTAAGAAAAATAAAAGCTTCATCAAAAACCCAAGCAAGAAAGATGATCATAACAGCTATCTATCACTTGACTCTTGGAAAAAACAAGAATGTATTAGTCAAGGGGGAGTTCAAACTAGAAGACAAGTTAAGGCTGATGTGGGCACTCCCAAAAGAAAAAAAGGCAAGGAATCACAGAAGAAAAAAAAAGAGAATGAAGCAAAGCAGAATATAGCATATGGTAAACAAAGAAACATCCATGAGATATGTTCCCAAAGTCTTTAATATGAAAGTTATCTCTTGGAACATAAGAGGGCTTAACAGCCTCCATAAACAGGATGTTCTTAGGAACATGATAAGAGATAGAAAACCTGATATTTTACTATTTCAAGAAACCAAGATGACCAAGGAAAAATTGGAAAAGATGCATGTAGAAAAAGAATATGGTAGTATTGGAGGTGACTCGGAGGGAGCTTCGGGTGGAATAGGAATATTTTGGAATACTAAAAATGTTATGTGCAAGTTTATTGTTAGTGAAAATAACATTTTAGCTGGAACCTTATCAATGTTTATGCACCTAATACTAGAGGTGGTAGGCAAAAATATATGTAGAGATTGAAAGATATCCACAGCAACAACCAAGATACTTGCTGGATGATTATGGGAGATTTCAATACTCCTCTTAAAAATGAAGAAAAAAGGGAGGAAATGTTTCCCAAATTGACAACAGGTCTGATCTTATGGAATTCATCAGTGAGGAAGCCCTCTTAGATATTGAGCTGGAAGGTATTGACTATACTTGGTCGAATAGACACATAGGGAAAGACTTGATCCAAGTCAAATTGGATAGAGCTCTGTTAACCTTTGACTGGTTGACTAGTTACTATTGCACTCTCTCAGCAGAACTCCATGTAGGTTCTGACCACTATCCTATATCTCTGAATATTAATAAGATTAATGGCAGAAAAAACATCCCTTTCAGATTTGAGAGAATGTGGTTAGCTCACCCTAACTTAAAAGCTAAGATAGAGGAATGGTGGAATCCTACTATTGAAGGGGGAGCAATGTATAGAACGACAAAGAAACTGAACAATATCAAAAACAATCTCAAAAAATGGAATAAAGAGGTTTTTGGGGACATTTTTCTTACAAAAGGGAAATTGCAGAATGAAATTAAGGAAATCCAGAATAGTATCCAGAAGGAGGGCCTTTCGGAGGAAACTAGAACTAAGGAAAATAAACTGCTGGTGAATTACCACAATGTTATCACTAAGGAGGAATCTTTTTGGAGACAGAGATCTAGAGCTCTCTGGCTTAAAGTTGGGGATAAAAATACCAGATTTTTCCATATGATGACCATGAAACACAAAGAAATTAATAGGATTACTAATCTTCATTCAAAAGGTAGAACTACGAGGAAGGAGGAAGAAATCAGATCTAAGATGCTAAATTATTTCTCCGATCTTTTGACACAGGAGAAAGAATTGAATAGTTCTAATCAGGACAAAATATTAGCAGTTATTCCTAAAATTGTCGAGGATCATTCTAACAAACTGCTCAAATCTATTCCCTTGAACAACAAAATCAAGAATGTTGTCTTTTCCTTTGAAGGAGAAAAATCACCAGGCCCTAATGGTTTTCCTATGCTCTTCTTCCAGTAGTTCTGGGAGATTATTGGGCAAGTTGTTCAGGATGCGGTTAAAGAATTCTTTGGGACTAAATGTCTTCTCAGGGAATTAAATGCTACCTCCTTGGTTCTTATTCCCAAGAAACCTAGAGATAATACTACGGAGGATTTTAGACCTATCAGCTCGTGTAATTCTCTATACAGGATTATTTCTAAAGTTATTACTTGCAGACTGCTTAAGCTGCTCCCATCTCTAATTTCCCCCAGCAAAATGGCTTTGTTCCTGGGAGGCAAATCCTTGATTCTATTATTGTGGCTCATGATAATCTCCACTCCCTGGAAAAAGCCAAAAAATAGGGCTTTATGATGAAGCTGGACCTCTCTAAGGCGTATGACAGAGTTGACTGGCACTTCCTGCGGAAGGTGCTGAATGCTTTTGGTTTTAGCAAGGATATTATTAAAATCATTATGCAACTTGTAGCTACTGTTTCCTCTTTTGTTATTGTGAATGGGGGATCTTCTTCCTTCTTTAAACCTTCTAGAGGGCTAAGACAAGGAGATCCTATATCTCCCATCCTTTTTGCTATCCTAACTGAGTGCTTGGGGAGGTACATCCAAATAATGGTGGAAAAAGGGGATATAAAGGGTATACATCCTTCTTCTGCAAGACTTATCTGTTCCCATGAGCAATTTGTGGATGATACTCTCATAATGGGAGAGTCAACTATAAAAGAAGCTAAAAATATTAAGAAAGGCCTCACTATCTATACCTCGGCTATTGGCCAACTAATCAGTTGGAATAAAACTTCCATATTCTTTATAAACACCCCAGAAGAGAGACAAAAGAAAATGTCAAATATTCTTGGTTGTACTATAGGGAACCTTCCTTCTTATTTAGGTCTCCCCATTTGTGTCAATCCTCCTGAAAGCTTCTGGTATAAATTAATATATAGATATAACAATAAGTTTGTAGGTTGGAAAGGGGCTCTCCTTAACAATGCAAGAAAGCTCCAACTCCTAAAATCGACTCTTCAGAATCTCGCTGTCTATGCTATGAGCTTGTTTAAAATTCCCTACAAAATTGCTAATGAGATTGAGAAAATTAAAAAAAGATTCCTTTGGTCTGGGGTGGAGGAAAAGAAAAGATAGCCTAGTTTCTTGGGAGAAAGTGTGCAAGCCTAAAAAACAAGGAGGCCTTAGGCTGCGAACCATCAAAAATATGAACCAAGCCCTCATGGCTAAATAGTTATGGAGAATTTATGGAGATCAAAAGGAATGGAACAACATAATTAAAAGCAAGTATCTTTTCCTCTACAATACCTTGGAGGATTTTATAGGTGATGACAATTACACTAATGGACCATATATATGGAATAGTATAAAGTCGACTAAAGAGCTTATAGTTAAAGGGAAAAGATGGAAGTTGGGAGATGGTAGAAGAATTGATTTCTGGGATGATGAATGGATTCAACTTGAGCCTCTATCTAGCAACATTGATTGGAAGCAATGCATTGAGAGATGCAAAGAAAATATTGGATTGAAAGAATTAGATTACTGGCAGGATAATAAATGGAAGAACGTGGGAGAAATTGATAATAGATTTATTTCCCTCTAGAAAGATCTTCAGACCTGGTATATTAAAGATAACATCCAAGACTTGATTGTTTGGAATCCTTCATCGGATGGTAAGTATACTGTGGCTTCTGTAAATAATCTCATCACTAAAAGAGAGGAAAGGCCTCCTTGTTCCTTTGTTTGGTATAAATTTCTCATACCTAAAATTAATTTCTTCTTTTGGCTCCTGATTCAAAAAAAACCTCTAACCCTTGATAATTTGTCTAGAAAAGGGATTTATATTGTAAATAGGTGCAATCTCTATTTTGAAAATGCTAAATCCTGTGATCATATTATGCTTCATTGTCCTTTTACTCGCAAAGTGTGGGAAATTATTTTCCACAAATGGAATCTTTACTGGTGTTTCCCTTCTTCTTGGCAAGACTTTGTCACCCAATGGAGCTACCCACCAAAGAACCTTATGGACAAAGATCTCTAGCTTCTCATTCCCCCTCACTTCTGCTGGAGGATTTGGAAAGAACGTAATAATAGAATTTTCAGATATACTCTGGCATCTCCTGAAGTGATTGGTAACCATATATGCAGAGCGCTAGAAGAAAACTTTACTTGTGCTAAATCCGAATCTAATCTCAATAAAAGGGAAAGTGATAGAAATAAAAGAGATTCCAATCCTAGCAACCTGAGATCCATGGCTACCTAGATTTCACCTCCTGAAGACTTGGTAAAAGCTAACTTTGATGGGGCTACAAAAGGTAACCCGAGAATTGATGGAGGTGGAGGCATAATTAGAGACCATTATTGCAATTGTGTTGGTGCTATTTCTACACCTCTGGGAATCCAATCCAATCATAGGGCGGAGGCTATGACTGCTCTCAATGTTATTATGCTGGCTGATGAAATGGGATGTAGAAAAGTCTGGCTGGAAGGTGACTCTTTAAATATTATCAATAATATTAAAGGCATTTGTAAGGTGTCCTGGACAATTGAACACATTATTGATAAGATAAAAAATATTGCATCAATTTTTTCTTCTTTCTATGCAACTCATAATTTCATGGAAACCAACCAAGTGAAAGATAGCCTTGCTAACTTGGGAGTTAAAAATGATGTCATGTTCAAGTGGCATGGGAACACTAAAATCAATGATGAAGTGGAATCATTGCTCAATTATGACAGGCTCAATTACAAAATAGGTGAAATTAATCACATTAATCATTTTGATTAATGATGATATGACCTGGGGTACGGTGACGGCCTTTTACCTCATGATCGGTAGCATTTGTGATTACTTCCTTTATACAAAAGTTAGCTGGGTTTTCATTAATAAATTTGTGTTCTCTAAAATCTCCAACTACATTTTGCGGAATATTAGTATGAAATAAAATTGTGAAGGAGAATACACAAAGACTAAAGAGATTGAAGATATGGGGGAGTGATTTGAAGAGAGAAGAACTAGCAGTTTATAGTTGGAGGAATGAAAAAGAGGTGTGGAGCATTCTCAAGAAGGGCAAAGTCCAAAAATACCTAAAGTGCCTTCATGGTAACAACAAAGATATTACGAAGGCCTTTGTCAATGGGTGGGATAATGATAAAGTGAACATCCTCGGAAAATCTATCAAGCTTACTCTAGATTGTTTGGCTGATATCATGGGCCTTCCGCTGGAGGGAATGCAATTCATTAAAGATAAAAAAGATGGCAACAAAGGGTACAAAAAATTCCCCAAAACAGACGAGGAAAGGGAAATGCTGGTGAAGAACAATCTGGACTACGTCAATTTATCAAACATTAAACGCATTTGGGCATTTGTGATAAGGGAAATCATAGAATATTTTACCCTGGATGGCAGATTCTCTAAGGTATACAACTATCACTTTGTCTTGTCAAATCACTTTCATCATGATATTAGGGTTTGTTTTCCCTTCTATCTTTTAAGTTCGCTCAACCAGAGCATCATTGATCATAGGGAAAAGTCTTCCCCTATTTTACATGAAGGTCTTATATTGTTGATAAAAGATTATATTAATGATCATATCCCTAACCCTATCCCCAAGAGCATTGAGAATGTTAAAAGGAAGAGCATGAATATGCCCACTGGTAAGAGCCCTAGTAAGCCTAAAGCTAAGAAAACCTGTAATAGCCCTGTTGAGCCTAATATCTCCTTATCTATATATGATGATATTGAGGGCATGAAGATAGATGATGATCAAGATATTGTCTCTTCTGAGGATGAGGGTTTCATGACAAACCCAAGAAAAAATGATAATACAAAAAATATTAAAGTTGAGCAGTTGGAGGGTAAAGGCCAGAAAGAGGAAGACCAGAAGATAGAGAACATTATTCCTGAGGAGATCACGGTTGAAATTGAAAATATCAAGGAAACCCACATTGAGGATATCACTGCCAATACCAAGGTGGAAAAGGAGCAGGATCAAGATAATTAGGATTCTAACAGGGAGTCGGGGGATAAGAATATCCTTATTCATAATCGCGATGGTAAAAATGTTGAGGAGGAGGAACAAAACCAAGATTGTCATATCCCTCACAATGTGAAGGAGCAAATGGATGTTTCTGAGATTGAAAAGGTAAATAATAAGAATGAAGAGGATACCACTGTCCCTGATGAGGAAACTATTAAAGATGTCAATGATGAGCACATCCATGATACCCTGAGTGATAAAGGTGAAGTGAAGAATGATCAGATGAAAATAATCCTTAATGATGAGCTCCGTGAGAAGGAGGTCAATGTTAAAAGGATGGCTTCTCTTACCTTCCTTCAAATGGCTAGAAACAAAGCGGAGAATAGCTACAATATGGATAAGTGGATTCAGGATGACATGAACCAGATGAAAGCTAACCATAAAAGTATGGAAGATAGAATTTCTTTGCTGGAGGATATAGTGGACAAAATGCACAATGACTCAGTTATGTATCAAAAAGGTAATGATGTTTGATAAGGTTAACAACATGGATAAAAATATTAGCATTCGAGTAGATAATAGGCTTAAAAATATTACTGATAAGATAAACAACAACAAAGAACTTCTGAAAAAAACTCGCTAACAGTAGCAAAATTGGCATGAAAAACTCTGTGGTTAATTTGAATTCTCTTTATAATCTTCTCGAGAGTAACTACAATGACAAGGTAAAGATTGAGAATGAAGACCCCCAAGAAATTCATATTTTGAGTCCTGGATCTAGGACACGCTCTAGCACAAAAAGGAAAACTAACATCCAGGCCAAAGATATTACCAAGCTGAGGGATTCTATCCAGTGCCTGGAACTTCAGATGGTCGAAGTTCAGATGTTGGAAGACTAGATGGAAAATGTTTAGTTGCTTGGCTGGAGGTTGTTGGGTGCTGGAAGTTTTTTGTTCTTTGACTGCTGGGAGTTTTTGCTGCTTGTAGTTTTCTATTTTTCTTTGTTCTGAACTCTAAAGCTCAATCTGGCTTTTATCCCTTTCTCGGTGTGTTGTCATGCTTGACAGCTCATTATTTTTCTTGTTGTTTCCTGTTTATCTTTCTATTATTATGTAAAGGGTTTTGGGTTCCCTTCAAAACCTATTGTTACCTTAATCAAAAACATTTTTAATTAACAAAATAAGAAAAATAATTAACAAAATACCACAACTAATTTAAAAAACAAACTAGTTAACAGAATAAGAAAACTAGTTAACAAAATAAGAAAAATAGTTAACAAAACTAACTATCAAAACACAAACACAAACTAACTCTTACTAACCCAAACAAAAACTAAGTAGGATACATCTAAGACAATTTTAACAAATCAAAACAAATCCTTGTTGTGTTAAATTCTAGTGTTGAAACTGGTTGTTCATGTGCATCAAATCATATAGGTAAAGAGTATTCTAGTGTCAAATAATATGTATGCAAGATGTGAAGTTATAAACAAAGGATAAGGGTGACACTAGCATATGGACACAAAAATATAGAAAAAGGAACAATGCTCGTGAACTATTGAATCAAACACAAAGCGTCTAAACCATTTTTAATCTACAGAATGTAAAGCATATGCAAGACATATTATCTGCTGGACAAAATGATCAAAGTAGGCACATTAACTGTTGGACAAAATGAAGCAAGTGTGTTACTTTTTGGACAAAATGCTCACCATGGCAGCGTAAACAAGTTTCAAAGAGGTGTCATTTTATGAAACACGGTGATTTCCAGGATTCACACAAAATAGATTTGAGGAAAAGGATGAAGAAATTATCTCATGGTATACAATGATTTTGGAATTTGCACAAGGAAGATTAGTTGTGTAATTGCAACACTCAGGTTCGATGCAAAAAAATGTGGAACTATAGACAATGTATTTGATTTATTTGACAAAATGCCCCACAAAGACAATAAAAAATGCCAGATGTATGATGCATAATGTGGCACAATGATGATTTGTTTAACTAATGCATTAAATACTATTTTACTCCATTGCCCTCCTACTAACTATTTTGTGTTTATAGTATGTTTTCTCTCAAAGCACTTTGCACAAGAGGTTATGAAGAGTGAAGGATTTTAAGAGATGAATGGAAAAAAAAATCAAAATGCACTTATGTAAAGCTATGTATGATATTTGATGCAAAATGATTCTAAATAATGCCAAAAATATATTGATAATGCAATAGATATTAAAGATGCAAGAACAAACAAAGATGCTAGAGGATTTTGAACGAAAGAGGAGAATGCATTTATTTCTATCTTCAAATGGAAAAGGAAGTTGAGGGAGAGATGTGGGATAAAGAAGGTAGTTGGAGGCAATTTGTTCCACATTTGGTAAGTGGGTGAAATTGGTGGGCTGAAAGAGTTATAAGTAGAGGAGTTTTAGGAGATGAAGAATATGGAGGATGTTTATGATTTTAGATAGATTAAGAATATTAAATGAATTTAATAAATAACATATTAATAAATTAAATGAATAGGTCATAATATCTATTTAATTAATAGAAAAAATATGATTAACTATAAGGAATTTTTTATGTGTCTACATAAACAATTACAAATCAAAGCAAAACTATAAAGAATTCATCGTAATTATCTTATAACCATGTATTCTACAATGTAACTTTTAAAGGAAGTGTTAATCGACAGTCAAATGCATTAAAAGTGCACCCAAGAATGACACAAAAAATTGATATTTCACTTGATCGAATTGACAAAAAACTATATAAGATGTACGATTAGGAATAATCTTCAAATTAGCTTTGACTTATGCAAATGTTGACAAAATACTTGAGGGTTTACTGAATGTTGAACATAAACTATGAAGCACAAACAAAATATGCAATTCCCTTATTTTAGTCCCACAAGTTTCAATAAATTTTGCTCCTTTGATAAAGATATCCTCAACTTTTTATAAGGCTTAGAGTTGGTTATACCTCATTTTATAACATTAGAGAATCAATGTCAAAATGTAAGACATGTGGCATGTGACAATTGGATAAGGAACAAGTAAAATTTTTGTTGACTTCATCTTAGCAACAATCCTCCAATTCAATTTCACTACCTTGATCTAGTCAACCATCATGTCAAGTACAAATCATTTTCATCCTATATAATTAATTTTCTTCAAAATCTTCTTGATTTTGTTAATGATAAAATTCTTTAAAAAATCACGATGTGAAACTCATGCTAATTTTGCATTTGAATCTTCTCTAGTTATGATCTATCCTTCTTGTCACAATCTATATTCAATAGAAGTTAACAACAATTTAGTAATTCTATCTCTAGGAACTATGTGACAACTTCCAACTGATCTTCAGATATGTTTATATCTCTAATATATTCTTACTTTTCATGTTTCTTCTATCTATCTACTTATGATATCTTCTAATAAGATCCATCACTCTCATCACATCTTCCAGTAATTCATTATTTATATGAGTGAGAAGGTCCTTCATCCCCTTATCATAATAACATTTAACCTTATGGACCTCTTAACTCTCTATTGGTTAAGTTTTTTTTCTAGTATAATCTTGAGTGATAATGTCTAATTGGGTGATGTCCTTCTCTTTGTAGTCTTCCATTGTGTTGGATATACTTTCCATTTGATCAAGACATTCTTTCATTTTGTCCTTCTCAACACTTTATTACAATGTGGATAATATAATATTCAAATAATATTTTTTTGGCTAATTGTTATAAAAATAAAATAACATGTAGTACTATTTTCAATAGTTATAACGAAAGAGAGTAACCTATTGGAATTATATTATTGATAGATGCACCTATGGGCTATGAGAAATTGACTGTGATATTTGTTATCTCCAACTTTGTTGATATGTTGCATAATGTTTTTTTATCAACACAATGAAAAATATTAGTAAACAAAATTATATTTATTGTATCTTATTTTATCTAAAACCTATATGAAATATCCCTTTTATATGTTTAATCATGTGCAACATGAAAGTGGTAAAATGATGTAATATGGTGTCAAAACAGAGTATGAAAGTGAGTATTAAGGTATATGAGAATGACTAAAATATGGGATAAAATGGAACATAAATTCCTCTTATCATCTCCACCTCACCCCACCCCAAACTAAGCATATTGCATGTTCTCATCTAATCTTTTACCAAGAATTTGTGGTTTGAACTTGTAAGCTTGAGATTTATGCCTTCTACCTCTATACTATAGCTCATGCTTAAATACAACAAACCTACATACACACACACACACACACACACACACACACACATATTTCCTTTAAATATTCATTCCTCAACCATCTTTTTAATTTTTAATTTATTTTTCTTTCTATGTATTTCTCCTTTCATTTTCAATTTCTATAGATAGGAGCTATCATTAATGTCTATTTTAGTGGAGCAAAGCGTATGGATTCAATTTCACAATATTAGAATAAATAAACATTTTGCTTAGAAGAAATCCAGGGTTTGTAATTTTTTTAATCCTCTCATAAGCTAAGGAAAATAGATAGAAATATATGTAATACTAATGAACATGAAGGGTGGAAAATAATAAATACTATAATAGAATATATAAAGATAATGAGAAACAAAGACAATAATGAGCAAAAATATGGTCAATAAGTATGATATAACTCCCCAAAACCAAAAGGGTCGATCATCCCCATAAAACAAGGAAGAGATAGGTGAAAATGCTCTTTTATGATTAATAAAAAAATATCTATAATATTTTATATTTTACTAAATAAATAAAAAATAAAATTTAATGTTTTATCAATTTATATGTCCCTTTATGCCAAGGTTTGGAAGCCAAAGTAACCTAAAAAGAGTGAACATTCAACAACGAAGTAACCAAGAGTTGTGCACGCCAAGAACTATGCCAGGAAGTGCCTCGTATAAAATATCTTTATCTCACTTAAGCCTTTGTGGATCATACTTGTTCTAGCTAACTCCACTTTTGGGAAATGATCAAGGGAAATTTAAAAAAAATATATTATATAGTGGGCCCACTAATCTTTGTTGCATATCTGGCAATACCAAAATTATTTAAAATGCTTTTCAAATATATATATTTATCAATAATGTCAAGGAGACTTAGGTGATCGAGGATTTATTGAAGTTACTTCACCATGGGATGTTATCTCATCGATAAAAGAAAGGGCCAATGGTAATGTTAAAATCAATTTTTAAAAAAAAATCACATTAACGATATGTGAAGTAGGGCCCTTATTAATTTCTACATGAAGAATGAAATTTTCCACCAAACAGATAATAGAACTAGCACTTGCATCCGAAGAAGATGCAAGAGTTACGCTAATAGAAAACAATATATAAGTCAATATTTTAGAGTTAATTGTATACATTGATTTAATTTACAATATAGTTTTTTTTGTTTATATAATTTTGTGCTATTGATTGATGACATATAACTGATTGAATGTTTTAAGACATTAAGTTGATTACCGAACTGCAGAAAGATAATGCAAGACATTAAATCAGTTAATGGATTGTATTGTCATTGATGTCAACTTGATATAATATGATTGGTTATATACAAAGTGTCAAAGACTTCAGAGAATCAGAGAGATAAAGATTATGCTTTCAGTAATGCATAAAAGACCAGAATTCACTAAGTGACTACAAACACCGATGGCTAGTGGAACCTGACAGACAGAGAAACCCGAGAGCAAAGTCACAGTGATGCCCGAGAAAGAAAACCGACAAGCATTATCGATGAGAAGAATCAGAAGCATTATCAACGGCTAAAATTACAGTGTTACCCGATGAGCAAAACTTCATAGTGATGCCCGACGGACAGACAACCCCGAGGGATAGACAACACCGATAGAGAAGCCCAAGGAGAACTGAAGTGTTGACCGAAGCTATCAAAGAGTTAAAACACTGAAAAGAACTGAAGTTCAAAAATGAAAAAATACTTAGCTGGCAGAGCTAAAGATAGACTTAACTGGTTGTTAACCTTGTTTTCATTGACAAGTTAAAGCCAGAGATAAGTAAAAGATTTAAAGCTATTTATCCAGTTGTCATGGAGAAATCTACGGGATAAAACTTATATAAATCTTTAAAGCAAGATTGGCTAAGATTGCGGATCATGCCAAGAACAAGAAAATGAAGAAGTGAGAAATGGTGATATCATGTAAATAAAGAGGCAATCTAATTCATTATGAAATAGGGGAGTGAATGAAAAATAAGGATGTTGAAGAGAAACTGATGAAGAAAAAATTCATACAGTCCTGATCAATCAAGCTAAGGAAAGAGCTAAAGATTTTTGCAGACACCGAGCAATAGAGAAGCACAACATCATTGAGGAGAAAGAAGTGGAGCAAAGGTATTGGAAAGATACATTGATCAGAAAGGTATAATGAGCTTACAATAGATCTGAAAATATGCAAATCTAAGTTGTATCTGTGAACAGATCATTTACTGTTTCAGTTTAACTATTGATTCAGAAAGTCTCTTAACCGAGCAGGACTTAAGAATCCTTTCTATATTGAGATACATCCCAAGGAGTATAAAAATTTTGATCATGAAGATAGCATAAGATGCCAGATACCATTTGAAAAACTACACTGGGTTTGGTCATCGAAGGTAGCATAGAGATGCCCGATATCAAGTGACAAGCTATTCTATTTAAATCCTCTAACAAGGTCACACCTAACAGTATTTTTGTAACCTTTAACAGGGTTATCTCTTCACCGAGCTCACTTTAGAAGAATGAAAATTTTGGGTTACCGGTCCCAAGTGGTATTTTCCCTTAACAGGGTTCCCACACTAAAAATCCACGTGTCAATGTGTTTATAAGTCATTAATTTAGTGTTTTGCATTACACATAACTAATCTGGATTGATCGGTATACACTAAGCAATTCACTATTTTTTGGTAAATGAAAGACTACTAATCGGTAAACATTAATAATAAGGTTTAACAGTGAACACCGAGTTGTAGTTATTTGATAAGCTTGTTTGAAGGCATGCATCTTGTAGGACTGAAGATAACTAGAGGCTTAATATTGTGGTACTAAGTTTTTGGGTTGATTTATTGGAATATTTTTGAGGCCACTGATTCACTCCCCATCTCAGTTATTCTAACATTGCTATCAGATTTCAATTGTGTAGCTTTTGAGTCAAACTCAATGACCCATGTTTCATGAGTATCAGTTCACAAGAACCCATCTTTCATGAGAATGAATGAAACACTTATTACTCATTGTGTCTAGGTGATGCTCATAGAGGTGAAGCACCAGGACTTCCCAGGAGGTCATCCATCCCAGTAGTACTCCATCTTAAGCGCGCTTAACTATGAAGTTTCCTCCATGGTTAAACCCACTTTTCTTGCAACCCCATTTGCAAAACTTTCAGCAGGTGTTTTGCTTTATTAAACAGTCATTAGAAAGCCCCTTAAACTCATCAATTGATAACTAGGAGATAATTTCCATAGTAAGTCAAATTATGATATTTCTACTCATGAAACATGGGTCAATGAGTTTGACTAAAAAACTACATAGTTGAATCTTGATAGCAAAATCACAATTTGACTTAATGTGAAAAATATCTCTTACTTATCTATATAATTTTGATATGAAGTTTAAGTTTAGGTTGATGCTTTGTCTTCAAGCTATAATTTCTCTATGAATTTTGGTTCATGCTTCTAGTGATATGTTATGTTTGATTAACAACTTGACAATTGTACATTTATATAACATATTGATGTACATAATGTTGTAATACATTATTAGACATTAATGTCTCATAGCATGTTTAAGAATCTTAAATTTAAGTCATATAATGAATTCTACAAATGAAGAAGATGCAATATTTGACTTTTCTAAAAGAAGTTTATAATAGAATAAATTCTACAAATTACACTGTGAAAATATTAAGATATATATTATATTTGTTTATTTTCAATTGTTGTTTTAAAAACATCATTTTTAATGAGACCCATTATAAACAATACAATCATTTTTAAAACTAATTGGCTTCTTTTAAGAAGTTAGGGGGAAAAAGAAATGATAAACTACCATTACACCTTTTGTTTTTGAAGGCACTGGAAGGGTAATTGATGGTTATGCACCACAAGGACAACCACAACTCTAATGACAAAAAAAAATTGATTATTTTTAACAATATTGCACCAATAGTTGTGGCTTCAAAGGTGTTAGTGTTGATGATTACTACTCATAATTGATTAAAATATATTTCTTGGAAATAAAAAGCAACAATGCATGTGATGCCACATTAGTGAATGATTAAATATGCTTTAGTGCACATATATCTATCTCATTTTTTGGGGCCTTTGTGGACACCTAGCCCCAAAAAATGTTAATGTGGCATCATATTTGATGAGATGGTGTCAAAACCTTAGTTATAAGTAGCGTAATTTTCCAGAACGTTGTTGCAAAAAATTGGGATTGAATTGAAATTTCCACGTAGGATTTTGAGAAACACGAAGTTAGGAAGCACAACTATTGGGTCTCTCCCCTACTTGGTTTTGCATGTGCTTATTGTTATTTTACAATTCTAAATGATTTATAGTGTCACCCTATTTCATATGTTCCATGAGTAGATGCTATTTCCATTCTACATTATGCTTATCTTTAATATGATTACATGTTTATATTTTATATTATTTTTGTGTCATACAACTCAATTGCATATCACCCACTCTTTACCTATCTATTCACATATGATTTCATGTTTATCAAAGATTTAACTTATGATAAAAATTGCTTCATCACCTTTATTATTTATTATGTTATGATCATAAAGCCTTATCATGTCATTAACATTTTTTCCATTATTTTGTCATTTAGCCTTATCATGTCCCGAACATTTTGACCCTTTTTTGAACCCATCTTCAAAAGAGAATTACGTTGGGAATCTAGTCATTATTCTTAAATTTGTCACATTGATGCATTTTGACTTACTATTTGTTCCCCTACCTTACAACTATTATTCTTAAAACACTTGTAGTTCAAAAAATGACTTTGAGTCTGATATAGGAAACCACATACATGTTTTGGATCTAAATAATAAGGGAAATACAATTCACTCTTACACCATAACAATGTCTTAAAGATCAAACTATATATTATGCATGATAAAATAAAAGTTTATAACATGCATAAACAAAAATTCATTTTTTGAAAAAACATCAAAACTCTACCAATGGTAGTTAATTGTGGTGGTGTAAAGATATTACGAAATGTTCACTAATGAGAACAATATTTTGACCTTCATTGTATTTTTCTATTTTATGCTATTTGTAAGTGAAATTTACATATTGCAATATATTTTTGAAGCAAATTTTTTTCAAACTGCTCAAACTGTTTATCTAGAAAAAGAAGTTGGAGCATTCCTCCACATATATGTATATTTATTATATACAAACAAAAAATGCAACGTCACTATATATGAACGTTGTGCCTCTTCATAGTAGTGAATTTGTTTGCACAAGGAAAATATGTAATGAATTTACAAAATTTATAATTTAAAATCAAAATTTATATTAATATATAATTTTATAAATAGTTATAAATGTGATACATAACGATAAATAATATAGTATAAAGAAAAGTATTTAAATCATAAATAAAATTAATTATAATATTATAATATATGTGTACATTAAATTTTAATTATGTATATTAATTAAATTTATTTATATATTATTATAATTTATATTTACTTTATTTTAAATTAAATTAAATGAAAATTTTAATATATAATATAAAATAAATAAAATAGTTCAATATAAATATCATGCAATTTTTATTAAATGATGACATAATTTTATATTCTCACTTCTTGACGTACATAACAATAAAGGGAGATAAATTTATACAATAGTTGTATTGGTCATCGCATGCGTACTCGACTCTGATTTGAATTTACATCACAGACAAGGTACTAACAACACGGAATTATAAGGCTCGATGGGCATGGTGCTTAGTTTGATGGGCATCCAACCATATCGAATGATATGGCTAGATAGTTGTTGCCATTTTATAATACTAAAATAATGACAAAGAATTCACAGGAAGCTAGAACTTCAGGCATATCATTATTTCTATTATACTTTGTTCTGGTGGCCCCGATAAAATGGATATCTTTAGCAACATACAAATATATGAGAACAAACATAGGACAAAGTGAAACTGAGGGTCAAAATAGAAATGACCATCAGAAGAAGGATAAAATGGGCACATGAGAAAGAATACAATATCTACTATATTTACCTATTTTATAAAGCTTAAATATGATCAAACAAATACCTGGTAGCCGACAAGGTGGTAGAGTAGTTGTTGCAAGACATGCAACTGTTCTAAAAGGCTCTTAGTATCCGAGCCTTGTGTCCTGTTATGAACTTGAAAAGAGTGAAAAACAAAAAAAAATTAGAAAAAGTATTACAAAGAGTAGATTAAATGTTTTGTACATGCATCACTATAGATTCCAATGCAATTCCTACCTACTTTGACACAATCCAATTACCATCTAAATCTATACATATCAAGTAGGTCAATGTCAGTTGAAAGACTTAAAATTGATATAATTTATGATGTGAATCTACACAAAAAAAGATCAAAGTGTATTGAAAATCCAGAGATTTCAAAATGAAAATGTAATATGGTATAGATACTTAACACAGTTCTGGCTCTGTGGACCTATTCTATTTCATATGCATATTTTAAGTGACAATGCACTATCTCGTCATAGTTGAGACCATTCCCTAATTAGTTGATGAACAGGTATTCACAACAAAATTAATAATAATTTAGCTCCTTGACCCATGTAAGACCTACATTAGACTATCATAGTTTTACTATTTTGTTACTCATGCTTTCAGTAGTTTATGCTTTGACATACTTTGACTATTGGAGACTTTTACGTATTTGAGGATCAGTGGAATCCTATGTTATATCTTCAGTACTTGATTTTGTAATCAGGGTACACTTGAGATGATTTATGTTTTGATTTAGTTTTAGCTTATGATGATGTTGTATATATGAGATTTATTGTGTAGAGGTAATAATGATGGAACTTGGTTTAGGAAACTGATGATATGATTAGTTAAGTTTCAAATGCATATAGTTTGTATGCAATATATTATTGATGATGTATTATGTCTTCATATCATGTTGTGTTGGATCTACTGATGTGTGCAATGAGTGTGCATGGATTGTTGACCATGGATCTAAATTGGGGACCCAGTATTGGAACCTATGTGAAAATTCTGTGCATTCCAAGGTCTTGTTTATATAAAGAAACATGGACCTTGTTGTATAAGTATTTTATTTGTAAATGTGGTTTGCATGTGTGTATTTAGATTAATATTTATTAAATGTGCATAAGTCATGTCATTTGTTTTAATTCATTGTGCCAATTTTGGCAATTGTTGCAATTTAATGTTGACATGGCTAGTAAAGGGAACCATGGTTAGGTGTAGGGTTAACTAAGGTTACCTATGAGTAGTACCCAAGCTTACCCCAAGTTTAAAAGTTTCTAGATAGTCAACTTGGCTTAGAAATCCGTGGGTTAACTTCAGGGTAGTTTAGGAGGGTCTTTTGGGCTCCCAGAAGGTAACCAGGGTCAGTTTTAGTTACCCAACTTGGTACCCTAGGGGTTAGGGGTCATTTTCAGTCATTAATGAGCCTCTAAACTCATTTATTGCTCCCCTAAAGTGTCATTTTCAGACTTGAGCGAATTATCAAGAGGAGTGTAACTTTGGTTAACCTCTCTCTTCTTCCCAAGTTGCATTTAACTCCATTCATAGAAAATTAAGGCAAGTGGGATGAAAGGGATGGTTAGGGTCACCTCACATTTGGGTTAAACCTTGATCTTTTTGGAGGTTTTCCTATTTAGGGAAGGATTTAGGATGAGTTGAGTGTTCACCCACTCTCTACCCTTAGAGACAGAATTTAGTTTGAAGGAGCTTTTAGAGAAGGAGCTTTGAGAAGGATAGCTCAACACCAATACACTTCTTTTGTTTAGCTTGGATTCAAGGTTGGTCTTCTTTAGTAATAGATTTCTTGGTTCATTAGTGTTCTTGAGCTTGAAACTCCATTAATGGAGTCCTATGTTTTTTTTGAAGTTATTTTCAAGTTGAAAATTTGTTGATTTGTATTATGGTGTTTTTATTTTGTGTTAAATTTTTGAATGGGTATCTTCAAGGAACACTCACCCTTGGGAGGGCAGAGTAACCTTGAAGGGGTAGTAGGAAATGATTCTAGTTTAGTGTAGAGTCTCCCATGTGTGGAGGAAAATACATGGGGTTTCATGATACCCATGATGCCAATTAGGGCCTAAGGGCACCTGGGGGGCATAAAGAGGTTATTTCATGACTGTATCTTGTGTAGATGATCATTTCATGTCCATGTATGGCTTGTGTTTCATTACTGATACTTGAATTTCTCCTATTGTGAGGTCTACCACTACCCCTGTTTTCAGGAAGGCCTCTTGGAGACCTTCCTCTTGTTCACCCTTGTGTTGGGAAGCTTTCTTGTGTTTGAGTTTTCTGCAAGTTGAGTAATGCCTATTTGTATCCCATTCCAAATTGATTCCCCAAGCTCGGGGGTGGCCTTGTAAAGGCCTAGGTTGGGAGGTGAGCCTCCATGGTCAACCTCATCCAACAAGTATCAACCGAGCATAGAAGATTGCATATTACCCTATTGTGGGAGATGGGTACCACAGGAAAATTATCACTATTATCTCTTGCAATTTAAGGTTTCCATTGTTGGCGAGATGCATTAAGATCTCAAGAAAATCTTTGTAACATTATTTTATTGTAATCTATTTTGTTTGACTAATTTCATCCTTTTGCAAATGAGTTCTCAAAAAAAATGTAATCTTTCCCCCATGTTGAAATTAAGAAGAAAGTTTAGAGAAATTATGTTGACCTCATGAAATAAAAGTAGTGTATATATTTACTCCAATGTTTTATACTTAGATTTCTTTAGGAGTAAAAAGTTTGATTTAAAAATTAGTAAGGACATTGATTTGCTTATTACACAAATTTAATCTTCTTGAAATATAATGTTTTGGTGGGTTGTTAAACATAAATTCCTCATATTAAATTAGAAGGAAGTTGAAGTTAATTTAATTAAACTTAAATGTTTCTTAAGAGTAAAATCTAATTATATTTTTCTTTATAACACTTAGACTAATTCCGAAAAATTTAAAAAAAAAAAAAACAAAAAAAAAAACATGAATTTTAAATTTTGTCGCACCAAGTTATTTAGAATAAAATATAGATCCTAGTGATGAGATTATTTAAAAAAAATAATGGCTCTAAATAGCCCCTATTTGGGTACAGTCAAAATCTTCACCAGTCCTTTTTTATTTATTTATTAATATCTAGTTTTTTGTTACTGTGTTTATATTCTTTTTATATAACATGATATTATATTAATCAATGTTTTTAAAGAAAAAAATAAAAATAAGAATGGATAGCAAAACATTTTTAAAAAAAATAAATATAAACAAAATTAAGTTATGGGTGGGGAGGGTTGAAGCCCTACCCCGGCCCGCATTTGGCGTGGGGGCCACGTGAGCCGCAACCCCACCCATCTGTGGAACATAGTGGGGGGAGCGGTGTCGGTCGCGGCCGATCGCCCACCTCCTGTGACCTTGCAGTGGGTATGGGGGCGCCGCTCCGCCAACTTCCCACCCCCTGTTCTCTCCGCCACTCCCTGGCTTCACCGCCTCTGCAGGGGGGAAATTTTAACGCATGTTGTCCCCGCCCTCTTTGCCCAGTGCCGCCGCCTGCATCTTCTTGCCTCCTGTGGAAATCCTATCATAAGGATTATTAGGTTTTGCACATATGAATTTAGAGTTAGATATATTTTGTTCATATTTTAAAAAGAGAGGATTTAAATTTCGTTAGGAATATATAGTGCTTTAGGTTAAATATTTTGTTTTGGCATGCTGGATAAAATTATTATAGAAACATGCATTTTAGATATCTAGCAATGTGGGTTGATTTATTTCATTATTAAAGATTAGATTAGATTTAATTAAAATAGATATTCCTTTTTATATATGATTATTATTAATGTATGAGGTTGGATTTAAAAAGTTTTGGTTTTATATATAATATTGTTAGATTGGTATAGATTTAAAATAGGTTATTTTAGATTAGATTTAATAGGAGTAAATTTGGGGTAGTATTCTGTTAATATTCCATTTAATATCTTAATAAGATCCTGTTATAGGTAAGATATTAAGAGAAGGAATGAATTATTATTAGATTAAATTACGTGGAATGAGGTAGAGTAAAATTTATTAAGATTAGGTTTCTTAATTAGATTTCTTTATAGTGGTTTAATGATGTTAAAATGTTAGAATTTTGTAAATCAGTAGATTAATTTAAGGCTTAAAATGTTAATTATTTAATTAAATTGTTTATTTCATCTTAATTAACTATTCGATATCTTTTATTGATATGTGGTTTAAAACCATCCCTTATCATGTCGATGGACCTTTTTGAGGTGTATTCATTTTCTGTTGACCATTTTCATGTATGGTTGACTTTTGGTCAACCATACTCAAACCATCACCGTATGTCTCGATATTTGAACCAGGAGCTCCATGCAGCCTCTGGACCCCAGGGTTTCATTTCATGTCTTTCAGAGATAGTTGACATTTTAGTCCACTCTAATTGACTTTTTGGTCAACCATCTCAGTTTGTGTGCCTAAGCCTTCCTTAGGAATTAGCAAACTCTAGTAACTCCCTTTCATGTAATTTGGAGTACAGTTGATTTTTGGTCAACTCTGGTTGACCTTTGGTCAACTGTCTCGATTGTTAGGAATAAGGTGTCTCAACCTTGGATAATTCCTATTCTTATTATTTGTTTTGTAAAATGTATTTCTTGCAAATAATGTAATTAAGTGTGAGTGTACATGTCTAGTTGGCATGTTGATATGTCACTCCACTTGATGTGTCGGCATCTTGAATTGTGTGTAAAGAGATCATGGCTAAAATGGTTATGATGGATTCCTGTGACACGTAAGAGCTATTTCTAGAAGATTCAATGACGGGTGAAGACATGCAATGACATGTGGCAAAAGATAAAGTTGAGTACTGTACACTCTTCCATAATCATGGGGTTTGGGGCATCACCTAAAATTTTTTTTAGGGTTCCTATTTTCTCAGAGAATGGTAAGACCCTAATACGACTATCTTTGGAAGTTGCCCTAAAAAAGGAAAGCGCATGATATAAGTATTTTTTTTAGGGTTGTAGACAGATATAGAAAAAGAGTGTATTGTTGGTATGATCGGGTGCTACTGGATTAGTTTTTGTGTGTTGATTGTCTCCTGAAAGAACTTGCATTGCAAGTGTGTTGTAACCATTGTGTTGAAGATAATACATTGTGCAGGTTTTGGAGTGCTGGGGTTTTTAACCGAAAGGTTTTCCCCAGGGTAAATCATTGTG
>MU225409.1:591050-611282 GCA_018584345.1 Thuja plicata
AACTTGCATTGCAAGTGTGTTGTAACCATTGTGTTGAAGATAATACATTGTGCAGGTTTTGGAGTGCTGGGGTTTTTAACCGAAAGGTTTTCCCCAGGGTAAATCATTGTGTCATTCTCTATTTTTTCTGTATGCATGGTATATGGCTGCAATATCATTGTTAAAGTAGTTAACGAATCTGAAATTGTAAGGATTTAAGAGAATTTGCACAATACTTTCCTTTAGAGATTAGTGTAGGAAGCTATTTCCACACCTGAGTTTCCTTACATCGATTTGCATGCCGATCGTAGTATCTAGTTTAGGGATCTTTGTAGGAAAGTACTAAGAGCTATCCTACCTAGTTCGACCCTTCTGGTTACTATTTTACCTCCGCACCATTTTGTGTGCACTTGCTATACCTTTGAGGTAGTATAGCCATTCTTTAGGTGTGTTTTAAAAATTTTTGATTGTGTGTTTTTGCCCAACTTTTGGGCATAACATTTTGGTATCAGAGCCATGTTTAGCAACATTGGGAACCTAACCCACTACGTTGTCACTAAAATTTGTCTTGAATGTGTAGGATGCCACCCGTCACTTGTGATGCCCGTCAATAGGGACATGGTAAAAAATGTACCCCCATAACTCGTGTTTAGGTACGACCTGAGGTGGAGAATCGCCATAGGGATCAGAGTCCACCTCCTAAACCACCTCCCGATCCTAATGTAGCACTACTACTGGCCTTTCAGAACTTGGTCGGGATCATTCTAGACCACATGCCACCAGTTAATTAGTAGAGAGAGAGAGAAGTAGGAGCCCACCTCCTAGAATGGGAGAGAATCAGGCTGATCAGGAAGAAGAGTCCATTGGGGTACCAGGGGGTATCCCCAGGGGAGATGCCCAAAGGCTTGATAGACCACCCCCTAATATTGGGAACCAAATCATAAAGTTGATGAGGCTTAGACCGCCTCCCTTCTCAAGAGAAGTAGATGGGGCAAAAGCAGAGGCTTGGCTTTTAATCCTGGAGAGGTGTTTTGGGTTGCGGAATTATGGAAGAAACCTTAGGGCATGGTTCATGATCCTTCTTTTTTGAGACCAGGCATCCACTTGGTGGAGGCATGAGGAGTCCAAGGGACTCATAGACATTAATACCCTTACTTGGAGAGCTTTCCTAAAGATTTTCAAAGTGAGTTATGTCTCAGAGCAGTTTAGGCAACATCACATCGATGAGTTCCATGATCTCTGGCAATGGGGACTTACAGTAGCCCAGTATGAGGGCAAGTTTATTGATCTCCTACCTTATGTTGAATACATGGGAGATGAGAAGATGCATGTGAACAGGTTTATCAAAGGATTAAATCCTGCAATTTTAGATAGGGTACGCACAGTACCTTCAAGAGATTTGAGGTTTACAGTGGACAGAGACCTAGTGGCTCAAGATATAGTCGAAGGGCCTCAGGAAAATAGGGATAGGTCTCATCATCATAACACCTTACCCAATCCTCAGGATATTAGAAACCCCCATGGAAGGGGAATCAGAGGAACTCTACAGGGTCATTCAAGACCCCACAACAGTAACAACCACAACAGACTCAACAGAGCCACTGACAGAGACCACCTCAGATACAACAGGGCTCTAAGCCCAAGCCGTGGCAGTCACAGGGTCCTAGGAAGGACCAGAGACCCTAGGCACCATACACCCCTCCAGCATGGACTCAGCAGTCCTCTAGAGGTAGCTATAGCGGGTCATCTAAGACCGCAGGGTCTCAGTACTCTAGGCCTCCTGGTATTCAGGTTCAGTCACATGGCCCATATTACACTTGTGGCACCATGGGGAACATATCTGGAGAGTGCCCATAGGGTGGTAGTTAGCGTGCAATGGTTTCAGAACTGACATTTGGGGACAGGGGAAAGTCCCACAGGGTTTTTGCAGCGGTGGACAACTGCCAGGCAGAGCACTAGGTTATAGTTATTGAGGCCTCATATAAGATTAGAGGTAGTGATGTTACTATTCTTTTTGATACAAGAGCCACTGACTCCTTTGTTTCTCCATCAGTTGAGGAGCGTTTCCTGCTAGTGGCAACTAGACAAGAGGTTATATGGAAAGTAGAGTTAGCTTCAGGAGCTAGAGTTTCCGTGACCTCGATGGTTAAGGATTGTTCGATCCAGATTGGTGGTATGACCACCATAGCAGATCTCAGAGTCACTCCCCTTGGATCTTACAACCTAGTTCTTGGCATGGATTGGCTAAGTGCCTACAGAGCCAAGCTAGATTGTCATAGGAAGAGGTTCAAATTTTTATATGATGATGCTATTGATACAGTAATTACTTGAATCCATAGACATGTATCCCTCCATATGATTTCCACTATGTAGCTTAAGCGATGCATGCAGAAGGGATGTCAGTTGTATGCCATCACCATCAGCGATAGGGAAGAAGAGGCAGAGAAGGAAATATCTCTTGATGGCTTCCCCATTCTTCAGGAGTTTGTAAATGTGTTTCCATTAGAGCTACCTGGTATGCCTCCTTGTAGATTGGTTTATTTTCACATAGATCTCATACCAGGAGCATAACTGGTTTCCAAAGCACCTTATAGGATGACCACTAATGAGCTTAACGAGCTCAAGATATAGCTTGAGGAACTGTTAGAGAAAGGACACATTCATCCTAGTGTTTCTTCTTGGGGTGCACCTGTTATCTTCATGAAGAAGAAAGATGGATTGCTTAGGTTGTGCATGGATTACCGACAGTTGAACAAAGTAACCATCAAGAATCGGTATCCACTTACTATGATCGATGACTTGTTTGATCAATTGCAGTGTGGTTGAGTATTCTCAAAGATAGACCTCAAATCGGGTTACCATCAGTTGAGGATCATGGATAGTGATATTCACAAGACTGCATTCCACACTAGATATGGCCACTATGAATTCACTGTGGTTCCATTCGGTCTTACGAATGCTCCAGTTGTGTTCATGAGCCTTATGAACAGAGTATTTCATACCTTCCTTGACAAGTTTGTGGTTGTGTTTCTCGATGACATCTTGATATATTCCAAAGATGAGAAAGAGAATGAGGAACACTTGAGGCAAGTCTTGCAGTGTCTTAGGAACAATCAATTGTATGGAAGCTTGTCTAAGTGTGCTTTCTTTAGAGTAGAGGTCAAGTATTTAGGCCATGTTATATCATGCGATGGGATCTCAGTAGACCCATCAAAGATTGATGCCATTATGGATTGGCCAATGCCTATTACTGTGATTGAGGTTAGGAGTTTCATGGGATTAGCCAAGTACTACAGACAGTTTGTTGAGGGTTTCTCTCAGGTAGCACACCCCATTACTTCTCTTCAATGAAAGGGAAAGAGGTTTGAGTGGACTGAGAAGTGTGATAGGGATTTTTAGGAGCTTAAGAGAGCACTTACCCATGCACCCATTCTAGTTGTGCCAGAGCCTTTAGCAAAATTTGTGGTTTGCATAGATGCTTCTTTGGATGGTTTAGGAGCAGTCCTTATGCAAGGTGGGCGAGCTATAGCCTACGAGTCTAGGAAACTAAAGAATCACGAGCTCAACTACCCTACCCATCACCTTGAGCTCGCAGCAGTGGTGCATGCTTTAGTCATATGACAACATTTTCTCTTAGGACATCAATTGGACTTCATTCAGACCATCATAGTCTTCAGTACATCTTCACTCAGCCAAACCTTAATGCTAGGCAAAGGAGATGGATGGAGTTCTTATGCAAATATGATTTTGATGTCAAATACATCAAAGGGAAAGAGAATGTGGTCGTAGATGCCTTGAGTAGGAGACGACATGAACTTTCTTCTATGTCTACTAGTATGAATTTGAGAGATCACATTCTTCATCAATTAGACGAGGATGAGATGTATGCAGAAGTTTGTGAGTTGATTCGATCTTAGAGACCCCTTGAGGGCAAGTTTTCAGAGTATACCTTGGAATTTGATGGAATTTTGCGTCATAGAGGACATATCTATATACCTTCTTCCGAAAGATTGCGCGAGTTTGTGATACTAGAGACTCATAGGGCCCCTTATGCAGTGCATCCTAGAGTAAAGAAGATGTATGTTGACTTGAAGTAGTTATATCATTGGCTTGCCATGAGATTGCAGATTGCAGAGATGGTAGCTAGATGCCTAGAGTGCCAAAGGGTGAAGGCAGAGCACCATCATCCAAGGTGTCTCCTTCAGCCTCATGAGATACCAGTGTTGAAATGGGACACCATATCTATGGATTTCATAGTAGGTCTTCCTATGTCTTCATGTCATCATGATGCCATCATGGTGACAGTCAAAAATTTTACTAAGGTGGCTCACTTTTCACCTGTGCGTACTACCTTTACCGTACCAGAAATGGCACAAGTGTTATTGCGAGATATAGTTAGACTTCATGGCGTACCTCGTAAGATCATCTTGGATAGAGATTCTCTCTTCACTTCATCCTTTTGGAGGGAACTTCAGACATCTATGGGCACTAGACTCAACTTCAGTACAACTTATCATCCTAAGACAGATAGACAAACCGAAAGGGTCAGTCAAGTGCTAGAGGACATGCTTCACATGTATGTCATGGACCATCAGACCTGGTGGGAATAATACCTACACCTAGTGGAGTTTGCCTATAACAATTGGCACCATAATTCCTTGGGTATGCCTCCCTACCAGGCTCTTTATGGTAGACCATGTAGGACCCCACTCGGTTGGAATAGGATTGAGGATAGAGTTTCTATAGGTCTTGAGCTAGTCAGGGATATGGAGCAGTAGGTGACTTTGATTAGACAGCGACTTGAGGAAGCTCAAGATAGGCAGAAGAAGTATGCAGATGCGAAGAGGATTGATCGATCCTATCTAGTTGGATATAGAGTCTTCTAGAGAGTGCGACCGCATAAGAGTCCAATCCATTTTGGAAAGGACTCTAAGCTATCACTTCATTTTGTTGGACCTTTCGAGATCCTTGAGAGGATAGGACCAGTTGCTTACCATTTAGATTTTCCACCTATCCTGTCACACACCCATGATGTATTTCATGTTTCAGTTTTGAGGAAGTATATATATGATGAGTCTCATGTGATAGATTGGGATGCCTTGCAGGTGGAGTCAGACGGGCAGCTGGCATTGGAGCCAATTCGTATATTGGCTCGACAGACTTTGGGTATTTGATGCCGAGAGTTGGACTAGGTTAGGGTCTAGTGGGATTGCTATGACGAGGTTACAGCCTCTTGGGAGGATACAACACAGATGAGATCATAGTACCCTCACCTATTCGATGAACTCTAGGAGGAAGTTCAAGCCCAGAGGGAGGTAGATGTGAGACCTATGTTAGACTGTCATAGTTTTACTATTTTTTAACTCATGATTTCAATAGTTTATGCTTTGACATACTTTGACTATTGGATACTTTTATGTATTTGAGGATCGATGGAATCATATGTTATATATTCAGTACCTAATTTTGTAATCAGGGTACACTTGAGATGATTTATGTTTTGATTAGTTTCAACTTTTGATGATGTCATATATATGATATTTATTGTGTAGAGGTAATAATGATGGGACTTGGTTTAGGAAACCGATGATATGACTAGTTAAGTTTCAAATGTAGATATAGTTTGTATGAAAATTTATTATTGATGATGTATTATGCCTTCATATCATGTTGTGTTGGATCTACTTATGTGTGCAATAAGTGTGCAGGGATTGTTGACCATGGATCTAAATTGGGGACCCAGTATTGGAACCTATGTGAAAATTACGTGCATTCCAAGGTCCTGTTTATATAAAGAAACATGGACCTTGTTGTATAAGTATTTTATTTGTAAATGTGGTTTGTAAGTGTGTATTTAGATTAATATTTGTTAAATGTGCATAAGCTGTGTCATTTGTTTTAATTCATTGTGCCAATTTTGGCAATAGTTGCAATTTAATGTTGACACAGCTAGTAAAGGGAACCATGGTTAGGTGTAGGGTTAAATAAGGTTATCTATGAGTAGTACCCAAGCTTACCCTACGGTTAGAAGTTTCTAGATAGTCAACTTGACTTAGAAATCCGTGGGTTAACTTTAGGGGTAGTTTAGGAGGGTCTTTTGGGTTCCCAAAAGGTAACCAGGTTCAGTTTTAGTTACCCAACTTGGTATCCTAGGGGTTAGGGGTCATTTTCAGTCATTAATGAGTCTCTAAACTCATTTATTTCTCCCCTAAAGTGACATTTTCAGACTTGAGCGGATTTTGAAGAGGAGTGTAACCTTGGTTAACCTCTCTCTTCTTCCCAAGTTGCATTTAACTCCATTCATGGAGAATGAAGGCAAGTGGGATGAAAGGGATGGTTAGGGTCACCTCACCTTTGGGTTAAACCTTGATCTTGTCTGAGCTTTGCCTATTTAGGGAAGGATTTAGGATGAGTTGAGTGTTCACCCACTCTCTACCCTTAGAGACAAAATTCAGTTTGAAGGAGCTTTTGGAGAAGGAGCTTTGGGAAGGATAGCTCAACACCAATCCATTTCTCTTTTTTAGCTTGGATTCAAGGTTGGTATTATTTAGTAATAGATTTCTTGGTTCATTAGTGTTCTTGAGCTTGAAACTCCATTAATGGAGTCCTATATTTTTTTTGAAGTTATTTTCAAGTTGAAAATTTGTTGATTTGTTTTATAATGTTTTTATTTTGTGTTAAATTTTTAAATGGGTATCTTCAAGGCACACTCACCCTTGGGAGGGTAGAGTAACATTGAAGGGGTAGTAGGAAATGATTCTAGTTTAGTGTAGAGTCTCCCATGTGTGGAGGGAAAGACATGGGGTTTCATGATACCCATGATGCCAAGTAGGGCCTAAGGGCACCTGGGGGGCATAAGGAGGTTATTTGATGACTGCATCTTGTGTATATGGTCATTTCAGGTCCATGTGTGGCTTGTGTTTTATTATTGATACTTGCCTTTCTCCTACTATGAGGTATACCACTACCCCTATTTTTAGGAAGGCCTCTTGGAGACCTTCCTCTTGTTCAACCTTGTGTTGGGAAGCTTTCTTGTGTTTGAGTTTTCTATTTGCGTTTTATGCAAGTTGAGTAATGCTTGTTTGTATCCCATTCCAAATTGATTCCCCAAGCTCGGGGTGGACTTGTAAAGGCCTAGGTTGGGAGGTGAGCCTCCATGGTCAACCTCATCCAACATGTATCAACCGAGCATAGAAGATTACAGATTACCCTATTGTGGGAGATGGGTACCACTGGAAAATTGTTACTGTTATCCCTTGCAATTTAAGGTTTCCATTGTTGGCGAGATGCATTAAGATCCCAAGAAAATCTTTGTAACATTATTTTATTGTAATCTATTTTGTTTGAGTAATTTCATCCTTTTGCAAATGAGTTCTCAAAAAAAAAATGTAATCTTCCCCCATGTTGAAATTAAGAAGAAAGTTTAGAGTAATTATGTTGACCTCATGAAATAAAAGTAGTGTATATATTTACTCCAATGTTTTATACTTATATTTCTTTAGGAGTAAAGAGTTTGATTTAGAAATTAGTAAGGACATTGATTTTCTTATTACACAAATTTAATCTTCTTGAAATCTAATGTTTTGGTGGGTTGTTAAACATAAACTTCTCATATTAAATTAGAAGGAAGTTGAAGTTAATTTAATTAAACTTTAATGTTTCTTAAGAGTAAAATATAATTATATTTTTCTTTATAACACTTAAACTAATTTTGGAAAAAAAAAATTCAAAAAAAAAAGTATGAATTTAAAATTTTGTCCCACCAAGTTATTCAGAATAAAATATAGATCATGGTTATGAGATTATTTTAAAAAGATAATGGCTCTAAATAGCCCCTGTTTGGGTACAGTCAAAATCTTCACTAGTCCTTATTTATTTATTTATTAATATCTAGTTTTTTTTTACTGTGTTTATATTCTTTTTATATAACCTAATATTATATTAATCCATGTTTTTAAAGAAAAAAATAAAAATAAGAATTGATAGTGAAACATTTTTTTTTTTTTAAATAATATAAAAAATTAAGTTTTGGGCGGGGAGGGCCGAAGCCCTACCCTGGTCTGCGTTTGGCGTGGGGGCCGTGCAAGCCGCACCCCCACCCATTTTTGGAACACAGTGGGGGGGAGCAGTGTCGGCCATGGCCAGCCACCCACCTCCTGTGACCCCGTAGTGGGTATGGGGGCGTCGCTCCGCCGGCTTCCCACCCCCTGTTCTCTCCGCCACTCCCTGGCTTCACCGCCTCTGCGGGGGGGGAAATTTTAACTCATGCTTCCGCCACCCTCCTTGCCTAGTGTCACCACCTACGTCTTCTTGCCTCATGTGGAAATCCTATCAAAAGGATTATTAGTTTTTGCACATATGACTTTAGAGTTAGATATATTTTGTTCAATATATTTGAAAAAAAAAGGATTTAAATTTCGTTAGGAATATATAATGCTTTAGGTTAAATATTTTGTTTTGGCATGCTGGATAAAATTATTATAGAAACATGCATTTTAGATATCTAGCAACGTGGGTTGATTTATTTCATTATTAAAGATTAGATTAGATTTAACTAAAATAGATATTCCTTTTTATATATGATTATAATTAATGTATGAGGTTGGATTTAAAAAGTTTTGGTTTTATATATAATATTGTTAGATTGGTATAGATTTAAAATGTGTTATTTTAGATTAGATGTAGTAGGAGTAAATTTGGGGTAGTATTATGTTAATATTCCATTTAAAATCTTAATGAGATCCTGTTATAGATAAGATATTAAGAGAAGGAATGAATTTATTTTTTAAAGGCGAAAGTAGACGAGGCTACTATAAATATATATATATATATATATATATATATATATATATATATATATATATATATATATAAAATAATAAAACCTAGTTCAAAGGCTCCACAGGGAAAGAACTAGGAAGAAAACCCCACATCTTAGCCCATTACAATAATTACATTGATTTACTATTCTCAAAGCGAGAACATGTAACCCAGCACAAATATGCTGCGAAGCATAACTTGGAAAGACTACTGACAGAAGCTAGCATTTGACGATGCCCACCACATCCCCTACCATGAATGTGTGAAAAATGCAAGACAATGAATTTGCTGAGTCATAAAATCGTGGGTGTGTATTAATGTTGATTCCACAAGCCAATTTGGCCACATTGATATCCCTTGAGGTACAACAAGCGATCTCACAATCACACTTAAGGGGAGTAATGTTCTCTTCTAATTATGTCATTTAATTCCCCATTAATACTATTACAATCTGCCACTGTGAGTAGTTCAATGTTTGTTGAATCACATCCCATATTCAAGAGGTAATCAGCCACATGATTTCCTTCTAGGTAGATATGAGAAATGACACAACTTTTAAATTCATCCAAAATTTGCCAGATCTGATTAAAAATATATCCCAAACTCCTATTAGATAACTTTCTGTTAATGCATGCTTGTATCACTATCAGTGAGTCACCTTCCACATGGATGCATTCAATTCCTAATGATTTGGAAAGAACTAACCCTTGAAGTAAAGCTGACGCTTCAGCAATATTGTTTGTCCCAGGCAGAATATCAGAAGATTTCATGGCAATTGGATGCCCAAATTCATTTCTCAAACACACCCCAAATCCTGACTTACCTGGATTCCCCTGAGAAGCCCCATCAAAATTAATTTTGATAACACCATGATTTGGAGGAAGCCACTTGACCATATTCTTGTCCACTTTCTCAGAGGAGTTGCTCATATTAAAAAAGGATGGTAAGGTAATATATATCCATTCCTTGAGCATTGCATCATCCCATGATCTAAAGTGAACCTGTGATGATCCCGACTTGACGTTGGCAGAGACCACTTTAGATATTGAATTTTCTATAGTAAGTATTACATTCTCTACTGATGATGGGGACTATCTAAAGATACGCTTATTGCATTCCCACCATAATGCCCAAACAATCAAGGATGGTGAGCACTTCCATATTGGAGCAAGAAGAGAATTGGATTGAACTATTGGCCAGGATTCAAATAATTTATGTAGTAAATTTGGAAGTGGCATAGCATAGTTCAGTTTCTTAAGCATTGATTTCCAACATTCCTGTGAAAATTCACATTGCAGAAAAACATGATCTCCATCCTCAAACTCTCTCTGACAAAGTAAACATTTAAATCTTTGTGTAATATTGAACTTTTCCAGCCTGTCTCTAGTTAAAGGTCTCCTTCTAAGGGCGAGCCATGCAAAACAACCAGCTTTTGGTAGCGTACAATTGTTCCAACATAACGAATATGCTCAACTTTTATTCTAGCAATTTCCACATTACCAACTGCCAAGGTTCCTACCTTAATCGAGTAATTACCTTCATGAGATGGGGCCCAAAACAAGCAGTCCTCAATAGGCTGAAAGAAAACTTGTCTAACACTTACTACTTCTTTAAATAAATTGCATATGATCTCAGGAATTGGGAGTAGTGAAGGATTTTTCCAAACCACTAAATGTGAATGGGGGTCCACATGATCCACATAGTGATGGACCTTAATCCCCCAATGTTATTTAAAAATAGGAATTAGAGCCATTAACTGAGGATTATTAGCAAGTGGTAGTAGACAATTCTACGAATCCTCCCAAAAGTTAGTATTTTTTCCATTGTTGATCTCCCAAGAGACATAATCTGCAATAACATCTCTCGAGGCTACCATAAAATTCCAAATTTCTGATCCTTTTAGAAGGGAAGCTGCTGAAATGATACGATTGGGGTCCGAGGAATCTAGGTATTTCAACTGCATAATCTTACACCATGTGTTGTTTGGTTTCTTCATCATTTGCAAACCAATTTCCCCCCATATGCTTTGTTACAATGTTCTATGTCATGAAGGCCTGCACCCCCTCTTTGTTTGTCTATTACCATCTCCTGCATGGATATTAATGGAATTTTTATTTGACCTGTCATATTGTTGCACCATAAAAATCTCGAGATGATATGTTTAATCTATTTGATCACACCTGGTGGGGCATGAAGAACTGAAATAAAATAATTTGGGATGACAGATAATACAAATCAGATTAGGAGAATCCTGCCAGAAAGAGAAAGTCACCTTACCTTCAAGGAAGAAAGTCTATTTTTAATCCTATCCACAATTGATTTCCAGTAGCCTACCTTATTAGATCCTATAAAGAAAGAAATCCCCAGATACACTAAAGGGAGAAGCTCTTGCTGGAACCCCAAGATCTTGACAATTTTAGAGACAATGAGTGCATTTGTAAAAAATATATAAAATTTGGATTTGGGGGCACTAATTCTTTGTCTGAAGACCTTAGTATATAAATCTAACACTCTCTTGATTGCTTTTGCTTCTTGCACTGCTGCATGAACAAAAATTAATGTATCATCCATAAATAGTGAATGAGTAACAACAATAGAAGTACCTGGCAATGAAACCCCCCTCCAAAGACCTTGACCATGTCTCAAGGAAACAATCCTACTAAATGCCTCAGCCATGATAATAAAAAGAGAGGGGGAAATGGGATTGCCTTGTCTAACCCCCTGGCATGATGAAAAGAAGCCAAAAGGAACCCCATTAATAATAACTGAGAAATAAGCCCCTGATATACATGCCTTGATCCATTTACACCATTTTTCTGAAAAGCCAAATTTCTAGAGCACTTTCATCGGAAAATTCCAATTCAACTTGTCATAAGCTTTCATCATGTCTAATTTGACAACAAAAGAAGGAATTTGATGGGTGTTTATAGAGTGTAACACTTCATGTGCCACTAATGTACCTTCCATTGTCTCTTTCCCTAGCACAAAACCTCCTTGTTCTGTAGAAATAATCTTGGGTAACAACTTTTGCAGCCTCATATAAATGGCTTTTGTAAAAATTTTGTATATAGTATTGCAAAGAGATATCGGCCTAAAATCTACAAAGGTTTTTGGTGCCAAAGACTTTGGTATTAAGGCTATATTAGTAGTATTAAATTTTTTCAACATAGCTCCATGTTTTCTGGATTCCTCCAATGCTAAAAGTAGGTCATAGGAAATAACATCCCAACATTAATGAAAGAAAACAACAGTGAATCCATCCGGTCTAGGGGATTTATCTGGTGGTATTGTGAATACAACTTCTCTAATCTCTAGAAGTGTAAAAGGCTTCAATAAACCAACATTATCTTGAGGTGAAACAAATGGTGGTATAAGTGATAGTAGTTCTTCTTCCAATGCAGGAGAAGGAAATTAACCTTGTGGCAGAGCTAATAGGTTTGAGAAGAATTTAAGTCCCTCCTGTTGGATGTCTGTGGCATTTTTCAACAAATTACCTGAAACAACATTCTCAATTTGAAAAATAGTATTATTTGCATGTCTTTGCTTGACTGACATATGAAAGAGCTTAGTATTTTTGTCCCCTTCTTGAAGCCACAATTCTCTCGACTTTTGTCTTCAAAATTCCTCCTCTTGACCACAAATTTCTTCCCATTCAATTTGTAAAATATTTTGCTTAACAAATACTTCTGAATCTAGACCATTCTGAATGATAAAATAGTGGATTTGCTCTAGTTCTTTAGAGACCTTCTCTTTCTATGAGAATATGTTCTTGAAAACATGTTTGTTCTAGATCTTTATTTTACCTTTGAGGTATTGTAATTTTTTATTGAACTGAAACATTCTAGTACCTTCTTCGAATGGCGCACTACTCCACCACTATTTGAGAAGTGGCAAAAAATGGGGGTGTCTAAACCACATGTTCTAAAATTTGAATGACACTTTCCTCTTAGTAACTTGAGGGCCCACTGAAATATTAAGCAGTACCAGGTAATGATTTGACCCTATAAAAGGCATAACCTCTATATTAGCTATTAGATTTAGCAACTTCCAACTTTGAGAGACTAAAAATCTATCTAGCCTCTCAGCTATTTGTAAGAAGCCAGCTCTCCTATTAGTCCAAGTAAACTTTCCATTCGTTGGGATAATGTCAATCAGACTACTATCATGGATAAAATTCTGAAAGTCATCCATGACCCTTAAGGGAGGGAAAATTCCTCCCTTTTTCTCATCATGTGACACAATTGCATTGAAATCCCCTCTGAGGATAATATTTATATTAGCATGATCTTGCATAAGTTGATCTAAAACTGACCATAATCTACGTTTTTCATGAGTTGTTGTTGGCCCATAAACATTGATTACCATAAAAGTTAAATCGAAATGAGTAAAGCTAATGAGCTGCCAGTAATGTTCCTGTTGAATAAGAAGACCAGAAGTTGTCTTTGGATTCCATAACACTGTCAAGCCCCCATAAGCACCAACCCCTTGCATATGAGCTAATTCCCATACGGGCCATTTCCCAATTGTCTTCGAAAATGATTTCTCTAGAAGTTTTGTTTCTCGCAATAACATTATATCTACTGAGAGAGAGTCCAATTGTTGTTTGACTCTATGTCTTTTGTCAGAGGCATTAATGCCTCTAACATTCCAAGATAGGATCTTCATTGGCTCTGAGGAGAACCCCTAGTCCTCCTCGTGACTCTTTTAGATGAAACAAACTTATCATCAAGAGTTGATTGCAAACCTGCTTCAATTTCCTCTTTTGTTTCCAAGCTTTTCGGTTTCCTACCTCTCTTCTTAGAAGTTTTAACTATCTCCTTTACAACTAATGATGATTGTAAGATAGAGATTTTTTGGGTGTAATCAAATTCTGATCCATTATTCTTGATATCTGTATCTTTCTTCTCATGTTCAATTTCCATCGAATCCGGTAGAGTGTCTAAAATCATAATCTTGTGTAAAAATTCATTATGTTCCTCAATGAGCTCAGAATCTTTCTGCAATTCCCCCAGCAAGGGATCATCTTGTGATTCCATTATTACCATCACATTGTCAGCAACAGTTGAGGGGAGTGTTAATCCCATCTCACAATCTTGAATCTCTGCAGGAATAGGCAATGTTTGTGAGGAAGTAGCCAAATCATGAATAAATGAATCTGAAATGTGTCCCTTAAATTGCTGCTCCTTATGAGTTTGTTCTTTCGAGGGCCTCTGTCCAAATCCCAAATCAATGTTGTCTTCTTGAACTATTTCATGAAATAGTTGACATGCAACAGAAATAGAGATATGACTAGCTACACATGCAATAGAAACAAAGATATGACTAGCTACAAACAGAAGGAATGAATTATTATTAGATTAAATTTCATGGAATGAGGTAGAGTAAAATTTATTAAGATTAGGTTTCTTAATTAGATTTCTTTATAGTGGTTTAATGATGTTCAAAGGTTAGTTTATAGATTAGTAAATCTTTCATTAATTAGTGAATTTAAAAGATAGGAGTTAAAATTCAAATGTTAGAATTTTGTAAATCAGTAGAATAATTTAAGACTTAAAATGTTAATTATTTAATTAAATTATTTATTTCATCTTAATTAACTATTCAATATATTTTATTGATATGTGGTTTAAAACCATCCCTTATCATGTCGATGGACCTTTTTGAGGTGTATTCATTTTTTGTTGACCATTTTTATGTACGGTTGACTTTCAATCAACCATGGTTAAACCATCGCCGTATGTCTTGATATTCAAAACAAGAGCTCCCTGCAGCCTCTGGACCCTAGGGTTTCATTTTCACATCTTTCATAGATAGTTGACTTTTTAGTCCACTCTTGTTGACTTTCTGGTCAGTCATCTCAGTTTGTGTGCCTAAGCCTTCCTCAGGCCTTAGCAAACTCTAGTAACTCCCTTTCACACAATTCAAAGTACAGTTGATTTTTGGTCAATTTTGGTTGACCTTTGGTCAACTGTCTCAATTTGTGTGTTGATCATAGTATCTAGTTTAGGGATCCTTGTAGGAAAGTACTAAGAGATATCCTACCTAGTTCAACCCTTCTAGTTACTATTTTACCTCTACACCATTTTGCATGCACTTGCTATACCTTTCAGGTAGTATAGCCATCCTTTAGGTGTGTTTAAAAAAATATTTATTGTGTGTTTTTGCCCAACTTTTGGGCATGACAACCTGATTTGTCTACTAATTGTCTTCATTCAGTTGCCTACTAGACTAACTTAAAGCCCTAGTCCTTACCCTAGTTCAATATCATAATGAAGATAAGTTGGAAAACACTTTTAGGGCACCGACAATTTAGGGTAAGCTGAAAGAAGGAAAATATGCTATATGTTTCCTCCTTGTAAGCAAGCATACTCCACCTTGTTTATCTTAAGTATTTATGTTGATGCAGAATCAATGATGTGATTTCTCATTCTTTGATGTGGGAAAGAATGATTGTTGTAGTCAGGTCCTAGCATCTTAAAAACCATATTTCATTCAAAAGAAGAAAGTTTAATTATCAGTTCCATAAAATACTACCAGTGGCTTGCATCAGATGTGTTTTCTCTCATATTTAATGGGCCATTCAGAGTTGAGTCAACATTTTAAATCCATATATGGAATCAACTATAGGTTACTTTTCTCTCATGTTCAACATCTCTCCTTGGATATCTTTCATTTTCCATATCTCTCGGCCACGTTGTAGAGATAGATAAGTGAATCTCTGATATGAATCCCTTCTGAAAATACAAAAGGGGAAGAGCTCAAACCATATCTGGAAATGCAGAAAATAACGTACCAATTTTGACCTAAAGCAAAAGTGATACCCTATGACTTATCATGTTCACTGTTCCCAATTAATCAAATGAGAAAAATGAAAAAAATTATAACATTGAAATAAGAAAACAAATGAAAGGGAGAGACAAGTTGAGCAAACATTTCATTCATACAATGACTGTTGAAAAAAAATAATTTTCAAAAGCCTTAGTTTGCAAACTGTACTACAATTCTCAGTTGCATCTATTAGAAATCAACAAAAAAATAACTCAATGAAGATACTTCCATTATACTCTTTTAATAATTAGCAATTCTCATTCTAAACTGTTCAAATCAGGCTAATCGACAAGCTTTTTCTAATGAAGTTTCTTCAAATGATGATAAGAATTAAAATTATACCTATCACTGATTTCAACTGTATGAATCATAAATGAAGAAAAACAATAATCCTTGAATAAAAATATATATATGAGGAGATCAATATCTTTCCTTGTATCCTAGTCAAGAAATGTCATTTATTTGATCTCTCAAACACATCAAGAGAGATTAACAGAATTCATTGGATAAATTAAAGATTTGCTTGAAAAGCAAAGGCCTTAGTTTATCTACTCTTGCTGATGGAATGCATTGCAGATTGAAGCCCTGAATCCACCCATAGACCTATGTCTCTTAGGCAGCACCATGTTTTTGTTGACTGCCTATTTGATAAACACACTCTCAAATTCATGTTCTTGTTGACTGCCTGGTTGATAAACTCACTCTCAAGCTCACTGTTTTCAAGTATAGACATAATATTCATTAGCAACCTCGTAGACTTCTCCACAGGGCACCCATAGAATCCATTAATCTCATCAATTGCATCATAAATAAATTTGGCCTTGTGGCATTTTATTTTCAATCTCTTTAAATTCCCCCAAGAAATCAGATCCTCAAACACAAACCCAAACATGAAATATGTAAAGCATGTATCTTTCCTTGCAAAGGTCTACACGATCATGGACCTATTGAAAGCCTTGCTTCTATTTTATATGTACAATGAAGCTCTCTTTTCCTACCACGAGCTCCACTATTCTTCTGCCCCGAGGCACCAAAAATCTTAGGCAGAATTTCATAACTGAGAAAGAATCCCCTGATATACATGCCTTGATCCATTTACACCATTTTTCTAAAAAGCCAATTTTTTGGAGCACTTTCATTAGAAAATTCCAATTCAGTTTGTCATAAGCTTTCATCATGTCTAATTTGACAACAAAAGAAGGAATTTGATGGGTGTTAATAGAGTGTAACACTTCATGTGCCACTAACGCACCTTCCATTGTCTCTTTCCCTGGCACAAAACGTCCTTGTTCTGTAGAAATAATCTTGGGTAACAACTTTTGCAGCCTCATATAAATGGCTTTTGTAAAAATTTTGTATATAGTATTGCAAAGAGATATCGGCCTAAAATCTGCAAAGGTTTTTGGTGCCAAAGACTTTGGTATTAAGGCTATATTAGTAGTATTAAATTTTTTCAACATAGCTCCATGTTTTCTGGATTCTTCCAATGCTAAAATTAGGTCATAGGCAATAACATCCCAACATTTATGAAAGAAAATAGCATTGAATCCATCCGGTCTAGGGGCTTTATCCGGTGGTATTGAGAATACTTCTCTAATCTCTAGAAGTGTAAAAGGCTTCAATAAACCAGCATTATCTTGAGGTGAAACCAATGGTGGTATAGCTGATAGTAGTTCTTATTCCAATGCAGGAGAAGGAAATTGACCTTGGGGCGGAGCTAATAGGTTTGAGAAGAATTTAACTCCCTCCTGTTGGATGTATGTGGCATTCGTCAACTAATTACCTGAAACAACATTCTCAATTTGAAAAACAGTATTATTTGCACGCCTTTGCTTGACTGACATATGAAAGAACTTAGTATTTTTGTCTCCTTCTTGAAGCCACAATTCTCTCAACTTTTGTCTCCAAAATTCCTCCTCTCGGCCACAACGTTCTTCCCATTCAGTTTGTAAAATCTTTTGCTTAACAAATACTTCTAAATCTAGACCATTCTGAATGATAAAACAATGGATCTGCTCTAGTTCTTTAGAGACCTTCTCTTTCTGTGAGAATATGTTCTTGAAAAAATATTTGTTTCGGATCTTTATTTTACCTTTGAGGTATTGTAATTTTTTATTGAACTGAAACATTCTAGTACCTTCTTCGAATGGTGCACTACTCCACCACTATTTGAGAAGTGGCAAAAAATGGGGGTGTCTAAATCACATGTTATAAAATTTGAATGACGCTTTCCTCTTAGTAACTTGAGTGCCCACTGAAATATTAAGTAGTACTGGGTAATGATCTGACCCTGTAAAAGACATAACCTCTATATTAGTTGTGAGATTTAGCAACTTCCAACTTTGAGAGACTAAAAATCTATCTAGCCTCTCAGCTATTTGTAAGAAGCCAGCTCTCTTGTTAGTCCAAGTAAACTTTCCATTCTTTGGGATAATGTCAATCAGACTACTATCCCATATAAAATTCTGAGAGTCATCCATGACCCTTAAGGGAGGGCAAATTCCTCCCTTTTTATCATCATGTGACACAATTGCATTAAAATCCCCTCTGAGGATAATATTTGTATCAGCATGATCAGGCATAAGTTGAGCTAAAACCGACCATAATCTAAGTTTGTCATGAGTTTTTGTTGGCCCATAAACATTGATTACCATAAAAGTTAAATCGAAATGAGTAAAGCTAATGAGCTACCAGTAATGTTCCTGTTGAATAAGAAGACCAGAAGTTGTCTTTGGATTCCATAACACTGTCAAGCCCCCAGAAGCACCAACCCCTTGCATATGAGCTGATTCCCATAAGGGTCATTTCCCAACTGTCTTGGAAAATGATTCTTCTGAAAGTTTTGTTTCTTGCAATAACATTATATCTACTGAGAGAGTCCAATTGTTGTTTGACTCTATGTCTTTTGTCAGAGGCATTAATGCCTCTGACATTCCAAGATAGGATCTTCATTGGCTCCGAGGAGAACCCCTAGTCCTCCTCGTGACTCTTTTAGATGAAACAAACTTATCATCAAGAGTTGATTGCAAACTTGCTTCAATTTACTCTTTTGTTTTCAAGTTTTTCGGTTTCCTGCCTCTCTTCTTAGGAGTTTTAACTATCTCCTTTACAACTAATGATGATTGTAAGATAGAGAGTTTTTGGGTGTAATCAAATTCTGATCCATTATTCTTGATATTTTTATCTTGCTACTCATGTTCAATTTCCATCGAATCCGATAGAGTGTCTAAAATCATAATCTTGTGTAAAAATTCATTATGTTCCTCAATGAGCTTAGAATCTTTCTGCAATTCCCCCAGCAAGGGATCATCTTGTGATTCTATTATTACCATCACATTGTTAGTAGCAGTTGAGGGGAGTGTTAATCCCATCTCACAATCTTGAATCTCTGTAGGAATAGGCAATGGTTGTGAGGAAGTAGCCAAATCATGAATAAATGAATCTAAAATGTGTCCCTTAAATTGCTGCTCCTTATGAGTTTGTTCTTTCGAGGGCCTCTGTCCAAATCCCAAATCAATGTTGTCTTCTTGAACTATTTCATGAAATAGATGACATGCAACAGAAATAGAGATATGAATAGCTACACATGCAACAGAAACAGAGATATGACTAGCTACAAACAAAAGGAATGAATTATTATTAGATTAAATTTCGTGGAATGAAGTAGAGTAAAATTTATTAAGATTAGGTTTCTTAATTAGATTTCTTTATAGTGGTTTAATGATGTTCAAAGGTTAGTTTATAGATTAGTAAATCTTTCATTAATTAGTGAATTTAAAAGATAGGAGTTAAAATTCAAATGTTAGAATTTTGTAAATCAGTAGATTAATTTAAGGCTTAAAACGTTAATTATTTAATTAAATTATTTATTTCATCTTAATTAACTATTCGATATCTTTTATCGATATGTGGTTTAAAACCATCCCTTATCATGTCAATGGACCTTTTTGAGGTGTATTCATTTTTTGTTCACCATTTTTGTGTATGGTTGACTTTCAGTCAACCATAGTTAAACTGTCACCGTATGTCTCAATATTCAAAATAGGAGCTCCCTACAGCCTCTAGACCCTAGGGTTTCATTTTCACATCTTTCAGAGATAGTTGACTTTTTAGTCCACTCTTGTTGACTTTCTGGCAAGTCATCTCAGTTTGCGTGCCTAAGCCTTCCTTAGGCCTTAGCAGACTCTAGTATCTCCCTTTCACATAATTCAAAGTATAGTTGATTTTTGGTCAATTTTGGTTGACCTTTGGTCAACTGTCTCAATTTGTGTGCTGATTGTAGTATCTAGTTTAGGGATCCTTGTAGGAAAGTACTAAGATCTATCCTACCTAGTTCGACCCTTCTAGTTACTATTTTACCTCTGTACCATTTTGCGTGCACTTGCTATACCTTTGAGGTAGTATAGACATCCTTTAGGTATGTTTAAAAAAATATTTATTGTGTGTTTTTGCCCAACTTTTGGGCATGACAACTGTTATCACATAGGTTTGCACCCTTGCTGAAAGCTTCTCTAACAGCAACCTAGTGAAACATGGAATCAACCTCCAAGCTGTGGGACTTGAACTACGAGGTTGAATCTCCAGAGAAGGCCAGCTTCCTCTACT
>MU225409.1:625187-637334 GCA_018584345.1 Thuja plicata
TAACAAGGTTGACTTAACAGTCATTTGTATAAATCCTCTAACAAGGTGACATTCAGATTGGAATGTTCTAAGTCCTCTAACAAGGCCACTCCTGACAGGGTGATTAAATCCTTTAACTAGGTCACACATAGCAGTGTGTTATTGTAACCTTTCACAGGGTTGGTTCCTCAAAGGGCATCACTTCAGAAGAGTGAAAACTTGGTAGCATGTTACTGGTGGTTTTTCCCATATTGGGTTTTCACGTTTAAATACTTGTGTCAACTTGTGTGAATGCTTATAGTTTGCTTTACTGTTATGTTCCTACAAGCTAATTTCAATTAACAGTAAACTGCATGATTAAAGTTGTTGATTTATGCTACTGCTACTGAGTAGATCTGAAGTATAGAAAGTTTTATTTGCTACATCTAGACCTGCGGATAACTGATTCACCCCTCCCCTCTCAATTATTCTAAATTCATTCTAACACACAGAGCTGAACCAAAACTTGCCAAATATGTCAGAAGACATCATCCACATAATCAAATCATAGGAGACAAAAATGCTAGAACAAGAACAAGAAGTAAGTCACTAAACACCAGATGTTTACTTTGTGATTTTGAGCCTAAATTTGTTAACACTGCACTTGAGAATGAAGAATGAGTCAATGCAATGAATGAAGAAATAGAACAGATTGAGAAGAAAAGTACATGGACAATAGTACCGAGACCAGATGACAAGAATGTCATTGGTACCAAATGGATATTCTAAAACAAGATGAATGAGAATGGAGAACTCACAAGAAACAAAGTAAGGTTAGTATGCAAGGGGTATGCACAAGAAGAAGGAATTGATTATGGAGAAACCTTTGCACCTGTTTCTAGAATAGGAGTTAGAATCCTAATTTCTTATACTGCATATAAAGGATTCAAGGTATAACAGATGGATGTCAAATCTGCATTCCTAAATGGAATACTGGAAGAAGAGGTATACATTGAACAACCAGAAGGGTTTGTTGATCCAGACAAGAGAAACATGGTGTGTAGAATACATAAAGCCTTGTATGGATTGAAACAAGCACCAAGAGCCTTGTATGAAAGACTTCACTCATATCTCATTAGCATAAAATTTGTTAGAACAAGTGAAAATAACAATCTATACTTAAAAGAAGATATCGATGGTAATATTCTGATTGCTGAAATTTTTGTTGATGATATCATTTTTGGGGGAAATGAAGTGTTATGCAAATCCTTTGCTAATGAAATGAGAAAATAATTTGAAAAGTCTATGTTTGGAGAGATCAAATTCTTTCTTGGTCTATAGATTCTTCAACAAGATGCAGGCATATATATCACTTAGTCCAAATACATCAAGGAAGTGCTAAAGATATTCAAGATGGAAGATTCCAAACCAGTTGGAACACCTATGGCTACCGGTTGTAAGCTGACCAAAGAAGAAAAATCAAATGAGGTAAATCAAACCTTATATAGATCAATGATTGGAAAACTAATGTATGTTTTTCACACCAGACCAGATATAGCACATGTAGTTAAAATAGTTTCAAGATTCTCTGCTAATCCCAAAGAATCACATATGACTGTTGTCAAGAGAATTCTAAGATATTTGAAGAACATCAAGGACTATGGCTTATGGTACAAAAGAGAAGGAAAATTTGAGCTACAAGTCTATACAAATGTTGATTAGGCTGGAAACATTGATGACCGAAATTGCACAACTGGAGGAGCATTCTTCATGGGTGACAGACTTGTCACATGGATCAAAAAGAAGCAAGGATGCATCTCTCAGTCTACTACAGAAGCATAATATGTTTCTTCTGCTACAAATTGCTCCAATATTGTATGGATCAAATAATTATTGGATGGCATGCATATGAAGATTCTTGAAGCAGTAATTATATATTGTGATAATACAAGTGCAATCAACATCTCTAAGAATCCAGTCGTGCATGCTAAGACTAAGCATATAACTATCAAGTATCACTATCTTAGAGAACAAGTGCAAGCAAAGAAAGTGATACTGAAATATGTTCAATCAAAGGAAAAACTAGCTGATATATTCACCAAGCCATTACCGAAGGATACATTTGAGTACTTGAGATAGAGACTATGGGTCCAACCCTTGTCTATCAGTCAGTAAGCTGACTAGGAGGTTGTATCATCCTACACACAAAGATAGATCATTCATATTGATGCACAACCAAGATGAACATCAATAGATACATGTGTACACAGAAAGGTACAAGTATGCACCGAACACTAGTGACATTGTAATGCTGATGGATAGGGAAATTCAAGGAATATATTATGCAAAGGGATGGAACATGATATAGATAATTTTTGTTTGGCATTGTTGTCAAAGGGAGAGATGATTCCATTATCATTTAAAGGGAGAGATGATGATAAAGGGAGAGATTATATCATTAATCAGAAAAGATTATATCGTTATCCATGAAGTGAAGTTCCTGAGAATCAAAAGGAAGAGTTAATCAATATTCTAAGGAAGAGAAATTGATTACATATGAAATATCCATCTAAGGGAGAGAAGTAACAAAGGGAGAGAGTTCAGACAAAGAGAAAGATTGTTGTCAAAGGAAAAAGAGATTATCAAGAAGAGGAACACTCAAGGAAAAACACATATCATAATAGAGATATCAGATGATACATCTATCCAGTGAAGGGATTAAAGGTTGAAGACAATCACTCTGCATGAAACAAATCAAAGCTATTTTTGAGCTTAATGAGAACTAGACATTTGTAATAGTTACAATAGGAAAACTTGATGAAACTGTTGTATTTCATATTGTATTAGTGATAGTATAGTACGATAATGTATTATGTTGCCATCAATGCCAAAGGGAGAGATTGATGACATGTAACTGATCGAATGATTGAAGATGTTAAGTTGATCATCGAAATGCAGGAAGATAATGCTAAACATTAAATCAGGTAATGGATTGTATTTTCATTGATGTCAAGTTGATATAATCTAATCAATTATAATCAAAGTGTCAAAGACTTTAGAGAATCAAAGAGATAGAGATTATGTTTTCAGTAATGCATGAAAGACAAGCATTCACAATGTGACTTCAAACACTGACGCTCAGTGGACACCGACGGACAGAGATCACCGAAATTCAAGTCACAATGTTGCCCAAGAAAGAACACCGACGAGCATTACTGACAAGCAGAATCACAAGGAAAACCGATGGCCAGAAACATAGTGTAAACCAACGGAGAAGCCCAAGGAGAACAAAAGTGTTGACCGAAGATATCAAAGATTTAAACACCAAAATTAACTTAAGCTTGAAAATGACAAAATATCTAGCTAGTAGAGATAAATATAGACTTAACTGATAGTTATCCTTGTTTTTGTCAACAAGATAAAGCCAGAGATAAATAATGGATTTAAAGCTATTTTGTAAAGTTGGCATGAAGATCTCTACGAGACAAATCAAGAGTTTTGCTTTAAATCTAATTGGTGAGAATTGTGGATCATGCCAAGATCAAGAAAATTCAGAACCTAACAATGGTGATATCATGTCTATATAGAGACAACTCAATTCATTGTAAATTGTGGTGGGTGAATGAATGAAAAGAGGATGGTGAAGAGAAACTGATGAAGATAAACTTCATATAGTCCTGATCATTCAAGCTGAGGAAAGAGATAAAGTTTTCTGTGGACACTGAGCAACAGATCACAACATCACCGAGCATAATCAAAGTGGAGAAAAGGCATAAACCGAGATATATTGATCAGATTAGTTTTATGAGATTACAATAGATCTGAAAATATGAAAGTATAAGTTGTATGTGAACAAATCATACTGTCTCAGATTAACCATTGATTCAGAAAGTCTCTTAACCGAGCGAGATTTAAAGATCCTTTCTATATTGAGATACATCCCAAGGAGTATCAAAAAGTTTGATCATGAAGATAGTATGAGATGCTAGATACCTATTGATAGGTCAAGTGAGTGTTTGATCAAGGAAGGTAGCATAGAGATGCCAGATATCAAGTGACAGACTAAAATTTTAAATCCCCTAACAAGGTCACACCTAACAGTGTGTTTGTAACCTTTAACAGGGTTGGCTCTTCATCGAGCTCACTTCAGAAGAGTGAAAATTTTGGGTTACTGGTCCCAAGTGGTTTTTCCCTTAACAAGGTTTCCACGTTAAAAATTCATGTGTCAATTGTGTTTATGAGTCATTGCTTTATTGTTTTGCATTGCACGTCACTTAACTGGATTGATTCGTATACTCTAGATAATTCACTATCTTTTGGTAAATTAACATATTGCTATTCGGTAAAAATACAGTAGAAGGTTTTACAAATCTTCTGAGCAGTAGTTATTTGATAAAAGTATTTGGAGGCATTCATCTTATAGGACTAAAGATAACTAGAGGCTTAATATTGTGGTACTAAGTTTTTGGGTTGATTATTGGAATATTTTTGAGGCTATTGATTCACCCCCCCNTCCCCCCCCCCCCCCCCCCCCCCCCTCTCAGTTATTACTAACACCCACATCGTACAAGATATAATATTTGGAAATGGATTTTTCCCTTTATCAGGGCTTCTCCGCTGCTTTCTCCAAAATCTTAGAAATATGAAATTAATATTTGGGGATGGATTTGGCAGAGTATAGAAATTTTTTGTGAGGGGAATCACTACATTAGAACACGCAGGTCTCTTCATGATTCAATTCTTCTACCTTGTTCGGCCTTTTCTTCCCCTCTTAATCATTTTCCAAGCTTCTAGCCATAGCTTGTTCTGGTCGTTAAAGATATGGAGCTTAACAGGATGTGCAAAGGACCCTCTTGGAGCCATTGCAAGTGGGGCATATGGGCCCCTCCCCTTACGAATGAATTAGGTTGCTCATTCTCCATTGGGGATTTCAAAAACCAAGCTCCCAGAATCATCCCAACTCCTGAGGCCACCTGTGGTGTCACCATTACACCTGCAACCATGTTGATTTTATTGTTTAACAATCTTCTTTGTCTCTTATGCTTTGTTGTACTTATGGAATAATAGGAAAGCAACAGTTTTATGATATGGGGTAAAGATGGAATCGCTTAGATATTATACTGATTTGTAAATCAGATTTGATTCTGAGATCTTATTTGTAAATCTGATTCGATTATGAGATCTGAATAGTAAATTTAAACCTCTAAACCACCTAAAAAAAAACTAGTTATTTTAAAGAGTCAGAAAGGTTTGAAGTGAAATCCTCACTTATAATAACCTATTGGCTAAATATCACAAGACATTGATATGATCTTGCATTAGAAAAATAAGATCAAAATGGCGCAGGCGAGCCCTCCTTGATTTTACATAACAATGAGATGTTATTATTATACCAGTAAGAAAAACAAGAGGTTTCATGTTTAGCAATTGAGCTTAAGAACCAAAGACATCAAATAGACAATGAGGAGATCTCATCGAAAGAAAGGAACATGTTGACTTTGATAGAACATTAATGATCTATCAAAGTAGAGAAGTGCTTCATTGAAACACTAAGTTACATTAAAAAAACAAGTGATTGATGAGACTATTAAGATCTCTCATCCATATCATATCTCTCTTTGAAATGGTGTTGTGCCCTTATTTTCTATATGGAAGCCTATAGGTGAATAACCTTGACAAAACAATCTGGTCACATGGAATACCGCGAGTATAGATTTATAAAAGACGAATTTGTTGAAATTATCTTCTGAAGTTTTGTGGTCTCTTTTGCATTGATCAAGAGGCATGGGAATATGGAAGAAAATTCCCCAATGATATGGAATCTTATATTTGCAAAATATGTGAAGAATGTATTCGATGGAAAAACCACAGAGACTTTCAGACAAGTGCAAGTCAACAAATATAAAGCTAAATCCTATAACCCTTTCCAACCCCTTCCTTGTCAGGTCCAAGATATGCAGGAGTATGGAAGTTAAAAAGGTGTTAGAAATTTTCAAGAAGATGTAACTAGCACCTCCAAAATGCAGTTGTGATAGCCTTTACCAACACCCTTTCTGCCCGCGCAAATTGGAGACAGAGTTGGAAATGCTATGTTAGATATGTATGTGAAAGATAAGTAGAGGAAAGGCCTCTGAACTGTAAACATGTCTCAGAGTAGATGTTTGACAAAATATTCAAACTTCATAGAATGTTAAAACACAGAGAATACACATGAATTGTTTGACAAAAATGTCTGGATGCGAGTGTGCGCAATATGGAAGCAAGACATTTGAATTGGTGGACGTTATGTATCGAAGAAGCATCATGTCCCATGGAGGAAAAATAATTTTCATGCAAATGAAAACATTCAAAAACATTTTTCAGAGGATGGGAAAGAAAAGACAGTGATGAATAGAGAAGGAAATTTGACGAAGCAGAAAAATGATTCAACAAAAAATGTAAAAGGTAATAAATACAAGTCTGTGAGACTACGGTTGTAGAGAAAAAGAGTTGGGGAGATGAAGAGTTGAATAATGACAAGGTTTCTAATATAGTAGATGTAATAAATTCTATAAATGTCAATGAGGCAAATATTGTAGATGAACCTGAAATTGTTTTGAAAAGTGATAAACTTATTGAGCCAACTAACTCAGATGAGTCACATATCAAAGTGGTTACTATTGGGGACACTCCTTGTACTTCAAAAAAAAACTTTGAGGAATTGAACCTTTCATCAGCGAACTACTCAGGGGTCTCAATCCAGAGATGGGATTTGAGAAGCCAAGAAAAATCCAAGTAGTAATTCTTCCAATGATTATTAAACCACCTCATTAAAATTTATTTCCTCAGGCTCACAATGGTTCTGGAAAGACTACTTGTTTTGTTTAGGTTATGTTGAGCAGATTTAATCCAAAGATTAATGCACCATAGGCACTTTGTATATGTCCAACAAGAGAGTTGGCAATGCAGAATCAAGAAGTCCTCTTAAAAATGGGAAAGAGTGATAACACACATGAAGGGATTGACAAAGCTTTCCATAGAGATGCCATCTCAAGGAAAGTAATAAATTGATTACAGGGTTACCAAAAAATGATAAACTAAAAGAAAAGGGAACTGCATTGTTTAGTTATTAAAAGTTGTAACCATTCAAAGGCTTACTTTGTATTTATTAAAAGGAAATTGGAGATTGAAAAGAGGATGACAGATTTAGAATCAAAAGACAGAAAATAATAAAATTCTTTAATATATTTCTCAATAAAATTGTGTCTTAAACAAAGAATGTACAAAAATAATTTATGTTTTGAAAATGTTTCTTCAACTGCTTACTAATTTAATATAAGTACCATTATTGTTGTTTCCAAGCTTTATTTTTCTCAATCGTATGAATCAATATGTCACAGATATATCTGATTCGTCATTGCATTTTAATGTTCTTGTGTTCAGTGGGTCTCTTCAAGGAAGAGTTAAAGCCTGATGAATACAATGATTCAAGAAAGATAAAAAATAGATAAAACACTTATGTGATTTACATGATTTCACATTTATGCAAGGCACCAATCAAGAGAGTGTTGAGCAGTTTGAGTTTTAAACATCAGATAAACAATATATTGTTACGACTTCATGGCTCAGGACGGCACTGGTTTAATTTCATTTTAGAATACATAAAATAATACATATTTTGATTTTCAAGTTATAGGAGTAGGATGGTCTATAGAAGATCAATATGGTTCAGACCCACATGCCAGTTTGAGCCAATCCAGAAAAAGGAAAAGCTAGAATATATAGATTGCAATCTATTTAAAATATCATCAAGTGATTACAAAAGGATACAAAAATTTGGTGATGAGGTACACCCCCTTGGTTTAGCAAATCTAGAAGTGTAGGGAATTCTTATCAAATTGATTAGATCATGTTCGTTAACCAAACTCTATTGTCAAATTTGATCATAGAGCCTAGCATCCTCTTAGAGTCTGGAAAGACTCTGATTTTGAGCTCCAACAAATGGAGATTCCACTGTGGAGATAAGTAAGCCATATTTTGAAGAAGAGTCCACAATTTTGGGGAAGAGTCCTCCCTCTTGACTTAGACATTGACACACTTTCAGACTTGGAGAAGATTTGTTGTAAATGATCGAAGAAGTGACTCCACTTGTGGAAGAAACTCTGAAGAAGATAGAAATTCATTCCTCATCAAGAGGTCGTGACTCCAAAAAATGTACGTAGCTGCAATACTTCTAGTTGTGAAAGTATAAAGAAATGTATCAATATGTACATCGATATAGAGTTGAAGATGCAATCGTGTTATGTGATCAATCAAAGTTACATAATAGAAAGAATTACAGAGTTGAAAGATATAAAGCATTGGATTTCTGTGGCATCGCAGGCTATCTGAATGCTATCCTGCCTGATATCAGAAATGAACTTCCAAACTTTACTGGTACAAAGAAAAAATCAACGGAGAAAAATTTGCGGCAGTTCGACAAATCAATGGATGACTTTGAGGTCGATCATGAAGATGTAATCATGAAACTCTTTGTGAAATCCTTATAGGATGATGCAAGAGAATAGTTTTCATGTTTACAACCAAGTTCCATCGACTCTTGGCATGAATTAAATTCAGCTTTCATAGATCATTTCGGTGAAAGAATTGTTGAATCCTTGGTGATAAGAGAATTTATGGACATTCACATTAGAGAAGATGAGTTGGTACTAGCTTTCAACCTCAAAGTTGCAAAAGCACTAAAGAGAATTCCTGAAAACATGAGGCCTAATGATGTACTGGCTTTGTGTATCTACTTGGGCACTTTTGATGAGGAGATGAGTTATAGACTTAGAAGTGAAAGTCCATAAAATTTACAAGAAGCATTCAGAATTTCCATGAATATTGTAATATCCACCTATAGTTTGCTTTCAGTTTTTAGTGTCGTACTCTTTTAGGCTATTGATTTCAGTTGTTTATGCCAGATTCTTTTGGACTTTACTGTTGTGAGCATTTACCTTCTGAGTTAGTTGATTATGTATGGATTTGTGACTCTATATCATGTGTTACAAGATAGGTGTTGATGATGTTTTATGATGGTTATTGTTTATACGTTGATAATTACCTCATACTTGCATCTGTATAGTTAGTTAATATGTTTATGTTCATATGGCATTTTTGGTGTGGCAGACGATGAAGACGTAGTTACTTGCATTGCGAGATCCACACGTTCGACTAATCCCTGTCATTACTTGCTATGTTATATATTGGATACGCGTGTTCTTGTTATGACAGGTTTGCAGGTACAAGACATCGTCCTCCTTGAATTGGCAAGAGTGAGCGTGCCTATATTAAGGCTCAAATGGTAAACAAGGGAGTTAACAATCAGACCCAAAACCCTAACCTAAACCTACTTTGTCCTATGATTGGACAAGAATCATTTTGTCTACCTTACCCGAATTTGTCCAAGAGATGTGAATTCGTGGTTACCTCCTAGTTGATGTGGTTGTGTTGCATTTTGGTTGTCGTCTGTATGAGTGTTGTTGCTTGATTTCTAGAATTAATTAATTTTCAGAAATTAATTATATTCATGCTTGTTGAGATTAATTGAATATTTAAATGTAGAGTATTTAATTAATATGATTAATTAAATACCTATGTTTGAATTAAGAAATTAGTTTAAAAATTGAATTTTGAAATATTAAATTTAAATTGAGTATTTAATTCAATTTTGAGTTGATAAAGCTCTTTTTTATTTATTTAAATATTTAATATTTATCTTATTTGTTTGTGCATTTCAGGTTATTAAAATTGAAATTATAAAATAGTATAAAAGTTATTTTTTTTAGAAAAAGGAAATATTAAAATATGAGTGCATAGTAAAATGAAGTTTTTATTTATTTAATTCTGTTTTTTCTCTCAAAAAAGGAAAAGATGAGTTAACTTCTGATTTTTGAGGATTAGGGTTTTTCTTTTCTTTTCTTTTCTTTTTATTAGGCATATATTCTGTGACTAGGGTTACACACACATGACACATAGGTTTTGATTGAAGGTTTTGGAGTTCTGGGATCATTCTGTCATTTTGTTGAAAAGTGTTGCTTGAAGTTTTGGATTCGATTCTGGAAGACATCGTTGCAGGTGGTTTTGCTATCGAATGCAGTTGCAGAGATCAAATTTGAAGAGGATTGAGACTTCCGGCTTAAGGATCTTCGGTGCAGATTTTTAGTGTTTTGAGGTAGGGTTTGAAAACCCACTTGCTTTATTCTCATTTTCAAAAAGTTGTGCCTTCGTGTTTGGATGACAAAATGCATGTTGAATAGTTTAGTTTATGTTAATTGTTGGTGCAATTGGTATTCGATATGTGTTTTGAAATTTTTGGAAAAATGGTTTAAAGTAGGTTTTCATTGTAGAAAACTAAACCCTAGAAAATAGAAAATGAATTGTATAGGTTTTGGTTGAAGTTTGAAAAATTTTGAATCGAGAAGATGTAATGTTGATTTAATAAAGAAGATCATTTTCAATTTGGACATTAGAGGAAACGGGAAAAATGTTCGCTCTTATATGCATTCAAAATATTTCGTTAAACATTTCCCTATAATTCCTCTTTGAAAAATGCATAGAAAAATTAATGGTTTAAAAGGATAGTACTTGTTGTTTTCTGTTATTTAAAAAAATATATATAGAGAAAAAATTACACCAGTTAGAAAATGTAATTTATTTATTAAATCAATTTTCTAAGGTATTGGTTAGTAATTAATTATAAAATATAGAAAAAAAAAATCTAAAACAAAATTTAAATTAGATTTTAAAAAAAAAAAAAAACTTTTATGTGGGGAGTGGTGGGGACAGCACTCCCCCCACACGCCACTAATGGGGGTAGTGCCACCCATGGTAGCGGCTGCCTACGTCAGTCGTGTTGCCTATGGCAGCACAGGCCTGCCGACGACATCCCTACTATGACAGTGTCGTGCCATGCGATGGGACGGGGTGGGGTCCACGAAACCCCCATTGTTATGTTTTTTTTTTTTTTTTAAATGGTTTATTTTAATATAGTTTTTTTTTTCAAAAAGGTTGTTTTTGAAAAAAAAAATTGTAAAAGATAATTTAAAAAAAAAAAAGTTTTATTTAACTAATTTGTGTTAATATATGTTTTTTTTTTTATATAAGGTTTTTAGATTTAATTATTATGTTAATTTAATATGTTTTATATTTTCTGGTATAAATAAATAAATTTTGTAATTCTTTTATTATCATACTGTAGTAAATTAATTTAATTTCCACAATAATTGTTTTAAAATTTGCCAATTTATAATAGTTTTGGTAAGTAAAATTTAATAGCTATTTTGATGATTAATTTAAGGCATTATTTATATTATGAAAGAATAATTAATTATGTATTCTTTTTACAGTCACTTATTAATTAATTATTTTTCAGAATATAGAGTGTAAATTGATTTATTATCATACTTGGCAATATTAGTAAGCTATTTATTTAAATGACTGAATTTTATATTTAAAATTTTGTCCTGTCGCTTTATCCTATCGCTTCCCAGAATTTTTTTTTATCATTCTTTCAATATTATTAATGATTAAGTTAAATTGCTTATGCATTATTGAATTTCGATTCTGGATAGAACTTAGTGGATTAATCTGGAATCATTGCTTAAACTAGTTTTGGAAATTGTTAGGTTATTATATATCAAATTTGTGTCAGGATGTCATACGAACTCTTTGTTTGATGTGAGTGTTATCTTCTTGATTATGATCTTGTTTTGTACAATATTTATGGGTTCGGGGTTTAGATTGACCCTAGAAAAGTTTAGAGGTTTTGGGATGTGTATTCAGTGTCATGTCCTGATTATGGTTCTGATATGATCTATTATACCCAACCTTAATCTGGTTTATTTGATGGTTGTGTTTACTCTGAGTTATGTTATGTTGATCATTCCTGATATTAAGGGGAACTAGATTTTGGGGTTTTCTGTATATGTACCCTCTTTTGGTTTAGTATGTGTGATTAGTGAACCTAGAGTAGGTTATCTAGTTGTGTAGTAGGGGGTGGCTTGCACTAATGTGTCAAGGACAACAAGTGGCAGTCAAGATCACTTATTGTAAGTTTTCTTAATCAAGTGATAACATTATACATAATTGGGGGGTTTAAAATGGATTAATAAGATATGATACCTCACCCATGCTTGTGCACTTGTATAGGCTAAGATGGAGGATGAGATG
>MU225409.1:650518-661768 GCA_018584345.1 Thuja plicata
CGGGGGATAGGGTCGAGGGAACCTCGAATCATGGTCCAATCAAATTTTCCAACTAAGGAGAAAACATATTAATTTGAATATCGGAGAAAACACTTCCGCATCCGAACTCAGGGACCTATTTCAAGTTTCAGACCTCGATAAGCTCCGGATCTGGAAACAGGAACCAACACCTGTCAGGGGACAGGGTCGACCTCGGCCCTGACCTAGGATAGGGTCGACCTTGGCCCTGTCTTGAGTTTTCAGGCAGGTCAGCAGGATGTGACAGAAAGGCTCCCAGGTCAATCGGGGACCTAGGAAGGTGGGGGAATGAGTCAGAGTGTTAAGAAGGCCTAAAAGGCCTGGAGAGAGAGTAAGATGAGGCCTAGGAGGACCAATACATAGGTCCTACCTAGAAAGAAGAGCCATGGAGAGGAAAAATCTAGGAGGATCCATAAGATCCTAACCCTAATTTCACCTAAACATGTAAAAATGCGAATCTATTATGCAAACATACTAAACGAGGGTGCTAAACTCATCCAAATGGAAGTGCTTCCATTTTAAGATGATACAAGTCCATGAGTGCAATTTGAATCTGGGAGAATTCATTACCTTATTTGATCTTCGTGTGATTCCTTTGGGATCATATGGAGTTGTCTTAGGAATTGATTGGTTAGGATCTCATGGTGCTAGCATCAATTGTACACGGAAGACTATCTAGTGTAAGGATGATGTTGGCAAAGATTATGAGATTGTGGGAGTTCAACATCCTCTTTCCCTTTGTATGATCTCTGATGTGCAACTTAAGCTGTGTATGCAAAGGGGTTGCCAGTTGTTTACAGTATCTCTAAATGAGATGGATGAGGTGGAAAGCGAGGACAAGACTCGATCATCTTATTCTGCAGGAGTTTATAGATGTCTTTTCGAGTGAGATTCCAGGGATGCCACCTAAGCGTGACATAGATTTTCATATTGAACTTGTTCCAGGAGAAGAACCTATCTCTAGAGCTTCTTACCGGATGACTACTCATGAACTGAGTGAGCTGAAAATTCAATTGGAGGAATTGTTAGAAAAGGGAAGCATTCAACCTAGTGCTTCTCCTTGGGGAGCACCAGTCCTCTTTGTTAAAAAGAAGGATGGATCCTTACGCTTGTGCATTGACTACAGACAGTTGAATAAGGTAACGATCAAGAATAAGTATTCTTTGCCAAGGCTTGATGATCTCTTTGATTAGATTAAGGGAGCCAAAGTGTTCTCAAAGATTGACCTCAAGTCAGGGTATCACCAGTTGCATATCCAAGATGCATATATTCACATGACTACATTTTGCACTCGCTATGGGCACTAGGAGTTCACATTGGTACCATTTGGCTTGACGAATGCTCCATTAGTTTTCATGTGCCTGATGAATGGAGTATTTTGTAATTATCTAGATCACTTCTTTCTTGTCTTCTTGGATGATATATTGATATATTCTAAATCCATAGAAGAGCATGAATGGCATCTACGATAGGTTTTGCAGTGCCTAAGGGACAATCAGTTGTATGCAAATTTGGAAAAGTGTGACTTCTTCCAATCAGAGGTATAATATCTAGGTCATGTGATTTCTGGTGAAGGTATCTGAGTAGATCCTTCAAAGATACATGCAATTTTGGAGTGGCCAGCACCCACTAATGTATCTGAGATTCGTAGCTTCATGGGTCTAGCTAGATATTACCTCAAGTTTGTGAAGGACTTCTTTAGGGTTGCTTATCCTATCACTTCTCTTCAGAGGAAACACAAGAAGTTTGTTTGGTCAGAGAAGTGTGAAGAGAATTTTAAGAACCTCAAGAGGTGTTTGACTAGTGCACTGATCTTAGCAGTACCCAATCTAGTAGGTGACTTCATGGCTTGTACTAATGCTTCATTTGAGGGAATTGGAAAATTCCTTATGCAAGAAGGACGATTGATTGCTTATGAATCTCACAATCTCAAGGATCATGAACTAAAATACCCTACTCATGATCTTGATTTAGCAGCAGTGGTTCATGCATTAGTCCGATGGAGACATTTTCTGTTAGGGCATCGATTTGAGCTTCACAGTGATCATCGTTGTCTACAGTATATCTTTACCCAACCTTATCTGAATGCTAGACAGAGAAGGTGGATGTAATTTCTTTGTGAGTATGATTTTGAGATCAAGTACATTCAGGGAAAGGAGAATGTAGTGGCAGATGCTATGAGTTGTAAGAGGAAGGCTATTTCAGTTTTGACTCTTAGTGTGGATTTGCGGAGTAAAATACTCCAAGCACTTCCTAGAGATACTTGGTATCAGGAGGTGAAGGCAGAGATTGAGTCAGAGACGCCCTTGGAGGGTAGATTTTTAGGTTTTGTTTTGGATTTGAATGGTCTTTTGCATCACTCGAGTCGGATATATGTACCACCATTAGATGATTTGCTTACATTAGTTTTATCTGAGGCTCATCGTGCACCTTATTCAACACATCCTGGTGTCAAGAAGATGCACGCAGATCTTCAATGGCTCTATCATTGGTCTGGTATGAAGCGTGACATTGCTGATTTTGTGGCTAGGTTCCTAGAATGTCAGAGGGTTAAGGCAGAACACCAGCACCCAGCGGGGCTTTTACAACCAAATCTCATTCCATCCTGGAAGTGGGATATCATATCGATGGATTTCATAGTAGGTTTTCCAATGACTCCTCGTAGACTTGATGCTATCAAGGTGACTATTGATCGGTTAACCAAGGTGGCACATTTCTCCCCTATGAGGTCATCCTATACAGTGGCTTCAGCAGCCATTGTCTTCATTCAGAACATTGTGAGACTACATGGTACTCAAGGATTATCTCAGATTGAAGTCCTATATTCACTTATGCATTTTGGACTTCATTGCAACACGATCTTGGTACCACACTAAATTTCAGTTTAGCGTACCATCTTGAGACCGATGGACAGACAGTGCAGGTCAATCAGGTGCTAGAGGATATTTTGAGGATGTATATCATGGATATACAGACTCATTGGGAGGATTATTTGTACCTAATTGAGTTTGCATATAACAATGGTTATCATAGCTCTATTGGCATGTCACCTTTCCATGCATTGTATGGACGCCCCTATCGTACACCTTTGAGTTGGGATAGCTTTGAGGACCGTATTCTGCTTGGTCCAAAGATGCTTCAAGATATGGAGCAGCAGGTAAAGTGTATTTGTGAGCATTTGATCATTGCACATGAATAAAATAAGAAGTATGCAGATGCTCATAGGGTGGATAGACAATTTGCAGTTGGGGATAGAGTTTTTCTAAGAGTGCATCCGCAGAAGAGTCCAATCCATTAGGGAAAGGGTTTGAAGTTGGCACCTCATTTTGTTGGGCTATTTGAGATCCTAGAGAGGATAGGACCAGTTGCTTACAGTCTTACTTTTCCACCCAGTCTATCTCGTGTTCATGATGTTTTCCATGTTTCTGTTCTTAAATGATATATTCCAAATATTGTACTTGTGCTTGATTGGAATGCCTTGAAAGTAGAGGAGGGGCAGCTGGCTTTGGATCCCATTCACATTTTGCAGCAGTGGGATTTAACCCTCAGGAGTCATACTTTCGTGCAGGCAAGGGTCCAATGGGACCCAAATGATGAGTCATCAGCTACTTGGGAGGACGTAGCGAGATTACAGGATTTATATCCCTATTTGTTTATAGGCTTCCAGGAGTAAGCCTAATCCTAGGGGGTGGATGTAATACCCACCCATAGTTTGCTTTCAATTTTTAGTGTTGTACTCTTTTAGGCTATTGTTTTCAATTGTTTATGCCGGATTCTTTTGGACTTTACTGTTGTGAGCATTTACCTTCTTGGTTAGTTGATTTTGTATAGATTTGTGACTCTATATCATGTATTAGAAGATAGATGTTGATGATGTTTTATGATGATTATTGTTTATACGTTGCTACTTACCCCATACTTGTATGTGTATGGTTAGTTTATATGTTTATGTTCATATCCAGCGTGTTTGGTGTGGTAGAGGATGAAGACGTAGTTACTTGCATTGCAAGATCCACATGTTCGATCGATCCCTGTCATTGCTTGCTATGTTATATATTGGATGTACATGCGTGTTCTTGTTATGGCAGGTTTGTAGGTACAGGGCATCATCTTCCCTGAATTGACATGAGTGAGCGTGCCCATATTAAGACTCAAATGATAAAGAGGGGAGTTAACAATCAGACCCAAAACCCTAACCTAAACCTACTTTGTCCTATGATTGAACAAGAATCAATTTGTCTACTCTACCCGAATTCATCCAAGGGATGTGAATTTGTGGTTACCTCCTAGTTGATGTGGTTGTGTTGCATTTTGGTTGTCGTATGTATGAGTGTTGTTGCTTGATTTCTAGGATTAATTAATTGTCAGAAATTAATTATATTCGTGCTTGTTGAGATTAATTGAATATTTAAATGTGGGGTATTTAATTAATATGATTAATCAAATACCTATGTTTGAATTAAGAAATTAGTTTGAAAATTAAATTTTAAAATATTAAATTTAAATTGAGTATTTAATTCAATTTTAAGTTGATGAAGCTCTTTTTTTTATTTATTTAAATATTTAATATTTATCTTATTTGCTTGTGCATTTCAGGTGATTAAAATTGAAATTATAAAATTGTATAAAAGTTATTTTTTTAGAAAAAGGAAATATTAAAATATGAGTGCACAGTAAAAGGAAGTTTTTATTTATTTAATTATATTTTTTTCTCTCAAAAAAGGAAAAGATGAGTTAACTTCTGATTTTTGAGGGTTAGGGTTTTTCTTTTCTTTTCTTTTTATTAGGTATCTATTATGTGATTAGGGTTACACACACACATGACACACATGTTTTGATTGAAGGTTTTGGAGTTCTGGGATCATTCTGTCATTTTGTTGAAAAGTGTTGTTTGAAGTTTTGGATTCAATTCTGGAAGACATCGTTGCAGGTGATTTTGCTATCGAATTGAGTTGCAGAGATCAAATTTGAAGAGGATTGAGACTTTCAGGTTCAGGATATTCGGTGCAGATTTTCAATGATTTGAGGTAGGGTTTTAAAACCCACTTGCTTTATTCTCATTTTCGAAAAGATGTGCCGTAGTGTTTGGATGACAAAATGCATGTTGAATAGTTTAGTTTATGTTAACTATTGATGCAATTGGTATTCAATGTGTTTTGAACTTTTTTGAAAAAATGGTTTAAACTAGGCTTTCATTGTAGAAAACTAAAAAATGAATTATATAGGTTTTGGTTGAAGTTTGAAAAGTCTTGAAACGAGAAGATATTACGTTGATTTAATAAAGAAGATCATTTTCAATTGGAACATTTGAGGAAACGAGAAAAATGCTCGCTCTTATATGCATTCAAAATATTTCGTTATTTACATTTTCTAATAATTCCTCTTTGAAAAACGCATAGAAAAATTAATGGTTTAAAAGTATATTACTCGATGTTTTCTATTATTTAAAAAAAATATATACAGAGAAAAAATTACACCAGTCAAAAAATGTAATTTGTTTATTAAATCAATTTTCTAAGTTATTGGTTAGTAATTAATTATAAAATATAGAAAAAAAAAAAAAAATATAAAACAAAATTTAAATTAAAAAAAAATAATTTATAAAACTTCTGTGGGGGGCGGTGGGGACCACCCACCCCCCATACGCCACCAACGGGGGCCATGTCACCCATGGTAGCAGCTGCCTACGGCAACATTGGCCTGCCGGTGGCAGCCCTGCCACGATAGTGTCGTGCCATGCGATGGGACGGGGTGGGGTCCACGACCCCCCATTGTTATTGTTTGTTATTATTTTTTTAAAAAAAGGTTTATTTTAATATAGTTTTTTTTAAAAGGTTTTTTTTGAAAATTTTTATTTTGTAAAAGATAATTTTAAAAAAATAGTTTTATCTAACTAATTTGTATTAATATATGTTTTTTTATATAAGGTTTTTCGATTTAATTATTATGTTAGTTTAATATGTTTTTCTATGTTCTGGTATAAACAAATTAATTTTGTAATTCTTTTATTATCATACTATAGTAAATTAATTTAATTTCCAGAATAATTGTTTTAAAATTTGCCAATTCATAATAGTTTTGCTGAGTAAAATTTAAACGCTATTTTAATGATTAATTTAAGGTATTATTTATATTATGAATGAATAATTAATTTTGTATTCTTTTTTTTTTTTATTGGTAAAAGGTCGAGGCCCATAGATTATATTAATATTAAAAATTGCCAAGTTTTACAAAAGACTCCATTCTCTGCGGGCACTGGTAGGAAAGAATGGAGAAGAAAACCTCCAGTCTTGCCCGGGACGCTAGGTACAGATTACAAATTACAATTATTATGAGGGCATTCCCTCTTTTACAAATCAGAGTGAAGGCATTCCTTCATAAAGTTACAAGATATAAAACCAATTCTATGAGATTCTAATTTTTTTAGCAGATGCCCAGGACGACGATTAAAACAACTTGTTGAAATCCTAAGGCTGGATTATTGGATGTTTGAACTTTGTCCCTGATTCTTTAATTCCAAATCATGTCTTTGGTGTCCATTCCCTTTTCCTGCACACACAAACACTAGAGGAAACCTGTCTAATGCTTTTTGATAATCGTTAGTTTGAAACTCCTTTAACAGTTTGGTATTCCTTGTTTCGAGTTTTAGAACCAACTAATTTAGAGCATCACATCCATTTTAGAATGTTATTGTTAGGATTAAAATGAAATATTGTTCTACATAAAATAGTTTGACTAAGCATTACTAGAAAACAGATAATCTTGAAAACAGATGAATGAGTAGAGTCCGAAATTGAATCTCATAGCTCTCTAATACTTTTGTCTCTATTTGAAGTAAGTAGGATGTCAATACAAACATGTCATTATATATTTCTTTATATTTATATTGGTTGTACACATTGATTAACACCTAAAAATTTCTTGCACTTTTAGTCGAAAGGAAAAGAAAGAGTACTAGTACACGATTGTTTTAAAGCAATACTATCTTAAGGTTAGCTTCATCTAATCTTCATCTTTTGAACTATATCTGTTTTTCTATGTATTTATTAGTCTAAATTATATTTCTATCATTGCATTAGATTTGAAAACTTAAAACAAATGAAAACATAATAAATTCCAAAAATATGTCTTTGAGGCTAAATACCAGAGAATGTATTCCAGATTATAAAATTGTAGTAACATACCATTTATAAGTTTCTTTATTTCTCTGATATGAGAATAATATGAAGCAGATTATTTCTTTTTACGTGCTTGCATAATTATATACATAATAAATATCTAATTTTTTTAGTGATAGCATATCAATATAAATATATCTATAAATATAAAGATATATATATCTATCTTCATAAATATATATATATATATATAAATATAAATATACCATCAGGAGATAATTTCCAAACGCTAGATATATCCCTTTAATAACACACCTAGCACCCTACTGACTCAGTAAGCTTTCAGGGTAAACCTGTCAAAAACAAGGTTGATGAGTCTGCCAAAAGGATTGTCCTAATCCCCAACTTCTAAGATGCAGACTTAATAACCAGAACAAGATCCAAGCTAAGACTTGAGAGTCTCTTGAACTAAAAGGAGACTCCCAATACCTGAGAATCAGTCTGGGGCTGAACAGAGCAAACATCCAAATTCTCTGGAGTACTTATGGCACCTGTTCTGGTTCAGGGAAATAACTCTAAAAACCCATACTTCGGATCACTTACAACCTACCCTATCCCTAATAAGCTACTATCTAAACTGAGAGCATAACTAATAAAAACCTTAACCAGAGACTATTGAAAATTGGGAGACCATAGGGAAATAGTCTATTACCTTAAAAAACATTGATTTAAGACTTCAAGATGTTTATACTAGATGTCTAATACTTCCCTGAGTATAACTATAAATTTGTGACTAGGACCATATATATGCAGTTAAATATGTCTGAGTCAAACAGATAGAATATAAAAGAGTATCTATGTGTGTGTGTGTGTGTGTGTGTAAGTATAGATGAGTGTTATTAAGCCGGCTAATGCAGAAAACCCTACATAGATTACATAGTTACTGAACTGTGAATGGAAGGAAATCACTGGGTAACTGGGAAAACAGAGGTGGGACAAAAAGCTCTGCCCGACTGCGAAAAAAGGATAAACTTTCTATTGGGTTAGATAGGGGGTGCCACGATGGTTACCATTAAACATATTATGTCTCATAAAAACTTAATATACCCCATCAAATTCCTAAAAGACATACCATTAGAGATGAAGAAAACATCCAGTTTTGCTAGCACTCCAATAATCAATGTTCCTAAGCAAAGATCTTCAATCCCTTAAATTAGTACAATCGGAGAAAAACCAGTATCTGGTAATTTAAAAGTAAGATTTACAATTCCTTACCCATCTTTTATTCTTCATTCATAAAGAGAGTCAATTTCTACATTAAAATGTCTCCTCGGATATGGTATATCTATATTGGTGCTAAGTTCAGAATCAGATTCCCATACTCTTACTTGGTCTTCCAAAATGAAAGAATCAATCCAGTCCACTCCATCTAGAAGTTTAACATGAAAGAAACAAAAAAGGAAGTTTAGATTTCTTCTCATGGTGGGAGCCCAAGCGACAAGGAGTTGTAGTTCATCTACTACAAAATTGGGAAGGTCGGGACTGGTCTTCCTCCCACCAAAGATAGATCATAAAAACATGGTTTGGGTATTGTAAGATCCTCCCTAATATTGGCCAGAACTTTATCCAAGTCACCCAAGTAAGTATTATTGAACAGTCTTCTGTATAGAATCCCTAGAGGTAGTTTGTTTGTACCTGCTTGGAGGGCCGACGCAATGAATAAAGCAGGAATATCCGAGTTGACTCTGTGCCTATCCAAATTATTGATACACTCCCCACCCAGGACTCTAAGAACTGCCCTGACGACTAAATGATGAGAAGAAAGTAAAACACTTTTTATCCTCGACCCAGATATGGGTGTGTCGAAAGCAATTTGGATTCGAGGACCCATGAACTTGATGGGTGTGGTCATATTTTCTGAGATAGAGAAGACCACTTGCCTAAGTTGCGTCCCTTAAGGGCTGAATTATAGGGAGAGTAGCTTGAGAGGTATGTGACCATGTGGAGAGGAAGCGACATCGATTCAACTTCTACAGATTGACAGATTAACAGTAAGAGGATATATACTGGGATAAATTACAAACATATATGTCTCCGTAAGTATATTTATATTAAAAAAAATTTTATTTATTCATAGAAAAATAAAATAAATTTATAAACATCAAATGTATTTAATACTATTAATGTATATAACCTTATATATTTTTCCAATGAATATATGAATATATGTCTGTGTGTATGTGTGTGTGTGTGATGATATTGATATAACTGTTTATGTATACAAAATAAGGATCAAAAGTTTGTTAAAATATACACCTCAGAAAGTTACATTATGACTTATGCGTTAATTATTTTAAAAATTTATATATTTTTAAAAAATATTTTAAGAGACTGACCACTTTCCTACTATACAACAGAGAACTAAATACTTGCAGGCACCATCCTTCACTAATTTTACTTTGTTATACCACTATCTTTCTATCTTTTTGGTTATCTACTAGCTGTATATCAATATCATCATAGATATTAACTCTAAGAGTTACTAATTATGGGAACTGATTATACATTAGGAGCCTTCATTTAAGTTCCATATCCTAGAGGTGTCTTACCCTTTCCTCAATTTCTTGGTGAATTTCATATTACCCGCATTTCATATGAATAACTTCTAAATATCCATTTTACACATGTATAGTTTCATTAAGAAACTAACTTCTACTTATTAATCCGTAATTTCTATTTTGTACATTTAACTTTTAAGAATTTATCTATAAAAAAAGATATATCGTCCTTGTCTATATTTGTAACAACTTTTACATAAGTGTATATATTTCAAATTTTTTTACTTCTTTACAGAATACTTTATCTACTATTCCATAGTACTTAACCATTTTCTTCTGAAAATTCTTACTTAAACTAATACGATACTATACCTCTTGCCCTATCCTCTGTCTATAATATAAACAAAAAAACTTATATAATTTATTACTAATATTTACTAAAAACCCTTATGGCTTACCACGAATTCTATTTAGTCCTTGTGGAGCAAGTCACGGCTTCATTCACCTTCACTTTTTTTTAATTATTATAATGGCCACTTCTTCTTCCGAGTCCTTCAGCATTTTAGAACATTTCTTCACTGATGGAGCCGCTATACGAAAGTTCTCCATTTTTGTGTTTTCCAAAGCTTCTGGGATATCAAAACCCTCATCATGCCAGTACTTGAGGAGCCAGTCTTTGTCCATTTCTTTTTACAGTGGCTGTTTAAAAAGGAAATCCACATTTCTTTGCATTTCAGGCCAATGAGTGTCAAAAGCCTTCTCATTTTTGGAAACAAGCATCGGAACCCGTTGACTGTTTGGGATGTCTTTTAACTTTTCTTTTACCATTTGCATCGTTGTTTCCAGAAACGGCATTGTCAGCTGGTTACTGATGCAATATACCATATTCTCCAAACCACCCAAAATATCATCTACAAAATTAAACTGTGTGACCTCCATGATTTCACCCTTCTTAAAGCCTGCAAAGGTAGCCAAGGCTATAAAAGGACCCACTATGTTTCCATTAGTCTGGAATGTGAAGGAATTATCAAAATGGTCATCTCCCATACCCTTTTCCAAAGCTCTTCTAGCAGCTTCCAGGATAGGCTTCAGAATCCTGTTTCATCTTTCAGGTTTAATGGCACCACGAAATGCCACAACCTGATTATCACTTAGCGGATACGTAATAAGCCTTGATTCCATCCTTACTGAGAAATGATCTTCAACACTAGAAAAATCCTAATGAGCACTTGAAAATGCTAATTAAGCCTGCTCTTTTCTTTAATATAGTACTCTGATTTCTTAACCCTAAATTAGCCTTGTCATTCGCAAGCCCCCAGGCAATAATTATTGCCTTAATTAAGTCCTTTATTACGGAAATGCAGACAAGTGGGTTTTAAATCAGTGTAACTTACTCCTTCCTTAATTGCATGAGTAGCAAAACTCGTGCTTGACTCATTGATCAGAATCATTAGGTGAGGTGGAGCCATGAAAGTCTAGGACTCTAATTTTTAATATTGATTGCAATGAAATCATAATAACTAAGGATGAAAGGACAGATCTCATATATATATATA
>MU225409.1:673008-691684 GCA_018584345.1 Thuja plicata
GACTCGACCCGCGAGTCATCATGACTCGCTTGACTCGCGGCGAGTCATGGAACTCTGGTTGGAAATGCTCTGTTGGATATGTACGTGAAAGATGAGTAGAGGCAAGGCCTATGAACTGTGAATATGTATCACAAGGCACCCTCCCTATCGTGCTAGAGTAGATGTTTTGAGATGTATGACAAAATGTTCTAACTTCATGAAATTCTAAAACACAAACAATACACATGACTTGTTTGACAAAATGTCTAGATGCAAGTATGCACAATATGGAAGCAAGGCATTTGAACTGGTGGGCATTATATCTCGAAGAAGCATCATGTCCCATGGAGGAAAAACAATCTTCAGGCAAATGAAAACATTCGAAAACAAATTTCAGAGGATGGGAAAGAAAAGACAGTGATGAATAGAGAGGAAACTTTGACGAAGCAAAAAAGGATTCAACAGAAAATGAAAATAGTAATAAATACAAGTATGTAGAGACTAAGGTTGTAGAGAAAAAAAGGTGGGGATATGAAGATTTTTATGATGATAAGGTTTCTGATGCAATAGATGTAATAAGTTCTATAAATGTCAATGAGGCAGATACTGTAGATGAACCTGAAATTGTTCTGAAAAATGATAAACTTATTGAGCCAAATGACTCAATGAGTCATATCAAAGCGGTTACTATTGGGGACACTCCTTATACTTCAACAAAAACATTTTAGGACTTGAACGTTTAATCTGAACTACTTAGGGATCTCTATCCAAAGATGGGATTTGAGAAGCCAAGAAAAATCCAAGTAGTAACTCTTCCAATGATTATTAAACCACCTCCTCAGAATTTAATTTCTCAGGCTCACAATGGGTCTAGAAAGACTACTTGTTTTGTTTTGGTTATGTTGAGCAGAGTTAACCCAAATATTAACACACCATAGGCACTTTGTGTATGCCCAACAAGAGAGTTGGCAATGCAGAATCAAAAAGTCCTCTTAAAAGTAGGAAAGAGTGATAACACAGATGAAGTGACTGACAGAGTGTTCCAGAGAGATGTCATCTCAAGGAAAGTAATAAATTGATTATAGGGTTACAAAAGAACGATAAACTGAAAGCAAAGGAAAATAAACTTGACAAGATTAATGAAGTCAAGAAACAATTTGAAGAATCCTAATAGAGAATTATTGTTAGTGATTGGAGGAGGAGGATAGAAGTCAGGTTATGTTTTCTTCACGGGAATGGTCATCTCACAAAGAGACAAACTGTTTGCATCAAAAGTTTATTGTGAAAATCAATATTTAATGTAAATATTTTAGTTGTGGGGAATTTAATTAGTTTTTTGAGTGTAACTAATCAATTAAGCTGAATAGTCACACTGTTTAGTTACTAAAGTTGTAACCATTCAAAGGCTCCCTTTGTATTTATAGAAAGGAAACTGGAGATGGGGAAGGGGGATGACAGATTTAGAATCAGAAGATAGAAAAAAATAAAAAAATTCTATAATATATTTCTCAATAAAATTGTTTTATATTTTCCTGGGGTCTTCAACAAAGAATTTACAAAAATAATTTATGTTTTTAAAATGTTTTGTCAACTGCTTACTGATTTAATATAAGTATACTAGCATTGTTTCCATGTTTTTTCCTCCTCAATCATATGAATCAACATGTCAAGGATATATCTAATTGACCATTGCATTTTAATGTTCTTGTGTGTTTTGTTGAGTGGGTCTCTTCAAGGAAGAGTCAAATCTTGATGATAGAATACAATGATTCAAGAACAATAAAAATAGGATAAAACAATTCTGTGATTTACATGCTTGCACATTTATGCAAGGCATAAATCAAGATAGTGTTGATAAGTTTGAGTTTTAAACATCAGATTATCAATATATTCTCACGACTCCTTGGTCGGGGATAAGGCACTGGTTTAATTTTATTTCAAAATACATAAAATAATACATATTTTGTTTTTCAATTTGTAGGAGTGGGCTAGAAGATAGAAGACCAGTTTGGTTCAGACCCGCATGCCAATTTGAGCCAATCTAGAAAGAAGAGCTAGAAGATATAGATTGCAATGTGCTTAAAATATCATCAAGTGATTACAAAAAGATAAAGAAATTTGGTGATAAGATACACCCACCTTGGTTTATCAGAGCTAGAAGTACAGGGGATTCTTATCAAATTGATTAGATCATGTTCATTGGCAAAAATCTATTGTCAAACTTGATCATAGAGCCTGGCATCCTCTTAGAGTCTGGCAAGACAACCTCTTAGAGTCTGGCAAGACAATGATTTTGAGGTTCTACAAGGTCCTTAGGCTCGTCTTACCCATAAGCCATTCTCTAGTGTCATAGCCTTGTTTTCTCTGAACTTGCTTGCAAAAGAAAAATATTTCTTAGGCACCTAAAGATCATGACCAATGAAGGTAGACACAACACTCTTCTTTGCTATTCGTTCTAATGATGACGGTGTAATTTTAAAGATTTATAGATCTATTCACTACATGAAAAAAAAACTGTTACATAGTGCATGTGTCTTGATGAGCCAAAATAGAAGTGGCATACACAAATAGTTTTAATGTTTAAAAATATTATTTTAGTCTCGTATACTTGTCAATCAAAGGATCTAAACTTGTAAAAGACAGTGGGTATTAAGACAAGGGCTACAAGTAGTGAGTTGAGTGTGGATGAAATCTGACATGAAAATAAAATCACTCTTTAAATTTAATTTTCTACATGAGTTCTAAATGCTCCTAAAAATTGCTTCAAGAACTATGTAGGCTATTATAGGCGGTGTCATTGCTAAAATTTTATGCCACAAAAATGATTTAAATTGATTTACCATAAAATGAAACAATTAGATAAATATAAAATACACTTTGGTAGATTATTATTACCATATATAAAAAATAAAAGAAAATCTATAATTAATAGCTCTATTACACAATACTAGAATATAAATAGAAATAATATCACTATCATTTTCTACAACTAGGCACTCCTAATCTATGAGGTGATTGTAGTAGTGCTAAACAATTCTCAAAATAAGTATTGCAAAAATAATTTTTTGTTCTATCAAATATTAATCTCTAATTTTTTGATATTCTCCATAAATTTTTATATTGCAACACAATTTTGCAACATTATTTTCCAATCTTTATTAGATTGCTACAACTCTATTTTATAACATTTTATCCCATTTTATCCCATTTTATTGCTATTTCTTATGACATTATACAAAGAAAACAATTAATTTACATGGCTTGTGGGATGAAATAAAAATAGCCATAATTATAGGAGTTTATTTTGTACATACAACTATCATTTAAAACTATATTATTATCAAGTAATACCATTTTTTCTATAAGATGGCTAATTGTTTTGGGTGATTGTTATAATAATTCAAAAACATATATAATTTATTTTAATAGTTACAACAAAAGAGAGTAATCACTTGAAATTATATTATCTACGAGTGCACCCATGAGCTACATGAAGTTGGTTGTGAATTTTTTTTAATCTTCAACTTTGTTGATATGCTACACAAATTATTTTATAAACATAATGATTAAATATTTTTTGATGAGTGAACTTTAGACCATTGAACTCCCCATAAGGATTCAAATTGGGGATCTTTGCTGACATTAAAAATTATTACAAGATAACATCTAGCTCCTCATAATTCAAGATGGAGTTTTTCTACTAATCCTACATCTAGACTTTTATATTTGACATATCATTTTTAACATATTACTAATACCCAATAGAGAAAATGAATCCAAATGCTCCTTTGTGATGAACTCTTGGAGCTAGTAAAGTCCCTCCACTAGAACAACTCTCAAGATTCTTTTAAGGAACATAGTATAATTTCTTGCTAACTAGCAATGTTGGGACATGAGCAAACTCTTAGTAGTGAAAACTAGTGGGAAATAATTGACTCCATTTCAGAGGCTTTAATTTTATCAAAGCCGAGAGGAAAGGTATACCACCCCCCTACAATTATTTCCAAGAAATCCTCTAGGTCACCTACAAATTTCTTTTGGACAAGGTGCTTGCACATCTTTGCTAGATCCACCGTCTCCACAATGTCAATAAGTGAGGCAAAAAACATGGACAAAATTTCTGTATTAAACCTATACCTTTGATTACTCTCTATGAACACATCTGTAAGCACACCATTGATAGAAAAAAGATTTAACCCATGGTGGGTTTTGAAGACACTTAAGTTTTCTCTTCCTTGATCTCCCTAATGAAGGCAACTTGTTTATGGGTCTAAGTTAAATGAATATAATAGACAATATTTCGTGACAATTTACTCACAATTCATAGGTGATAAAAAAATGCTTTTGCTATGTTATTAAAATTTGAGGCCTCCCACACATGCAACAATTGATGAAGGATCAAGTTATATTCATAAAACCTATCATAATCATCCATCGATTGCAACATGAAATGATTTAAATTAATTTACAATGTTACTGTCATGAATATTTTCAAGTTAGAATTGTAAGGAAACTTGTAGTCATACAATGACAATATCCACATATCTCATATGATAAATTAATCAAATTAGTACTCAAAATCTACACAAAAGGGAATAAACAACATACCCATAAAAATGTGACACAAGATATACCTTGGAAAAACCCTCACGAGGAAAAAAAAGCCAACCTCCAAAAGCATCCATCATTCATGTATTATTCAACAATGCAACATTACAATACATCCATGAAAGACTTTAGAACCCTAACTACCAACAAACACTCAATGTAAACAAGCATGTAACCACACATCTCGTGTCATGCTTCTATCCTCCACAATTGTAACCTAGATTTTCTCACCAACTACCCATGTGGTTACTTTTATAAAAATAAGCTCCCACAAAACTACAAAGTGGTGTTACATAAACCACGTGCTACCTAACCATTTGACATAAATTTAATATTGGACACTTTATTAATTTTCTTTCCCCATTATTAAATAATTACAATAATATAATATTACAATGTTACATACAACATTAAGTGGCCCTGAGAATATTTCAAAAGGAATCTCTACATGTTGTACATCCATCTTGGAACTCCTAGGTACAACATACATAACAAATAAAATATTACAATTGTCAACATAATTATGCAAGGTGTACAACACCTATTTTCCAATATTCTCCCACTTGTTGTATACATTGCATGAGGGGAAATAAGTAACCACAAATATGAAAAAGGGAATAATCCCTTTAGCCACATAGACCATCATGAATCAAAGTCATCCAAGTGGTCCATCAGGATACCTGCAACAAAAACAAAGTGATCACCATCACATACATGAATGTTGTCACCCTGCATCATGCCATTGCCACTAGATATATACAAGGGGACCTTTAAAGACAAAGCCACACAACTTTTCACAACAAATCATAAGTCCTACCTCAATTGATATCCCAAACACAAACACTCAGTCCAAAGGTAACAACATGCATCAGTAGTCGTTGAACACTAAAATCCATAGTTGAAATAACACCCACAACAAGTGCTAACACATCCAACTACCTATACCTACAAGGTATATAAGACATATCAAGTGAATCTCATATCAACATATACAATCTATAACATGTAACCATAAGCTCCAAGTGCAATACCTACCACATGCACACTTAGAAGCTCCCATTGCATAAGCAATGTAAATTTGAAAATAATCAATATATCCCAAAGATCCATTAAAAATATCATATAGAAAGTGTAACCATAACTATATAGTATAAAGCAGAAATCGCCTTCTTGGTGGTTGGGGGCTTCTGGCAAACAGTATACGGTTCGTAAAGATTCTGTGGATGGGGGATCGGCTGCCTGTCCTCCTCAGAACGATCAAGCTCTGGCTGAAGATTCTAATGATGTATTTGTTGTTGCTAATGTTGCCTTTGAAGCTATTGTTGTTGTCTCTGATGTTGTCCCTTCTGGTGTTGCTAGTGTTGTCCCTGTGTAGAACGCTGATGCTATCCTTGGTTCAGCGTTTTTGTCTTCTGGTGCTCTTGGTTATGCTGCTCTTGGTTCTCCTGGGAGGATCTTGGGGTATGATAGTGGTGTCAGTCCGGCCCCTCTTGTGGCTGGGATTGTGACCTGCCCTTTAGTGGGCTCTTCTGGTTCCTCTTTGGACTGGAAGAAGGATGTTGATAAGGTGGAGGATGGATGGACAACAGTTAAGGGAAAAAAAGTTAAGTCTTCCACTCCCTCATTTGATATGAACTTACATTCACATAAAGATGGACAAAAATGTAAATCTTGATTGCCTTGTTTGTGGCTGGTTGGGCCTTTTTCTTTTTGGTTGGAACTATGGTTAGTTCCTTTGGCTTGTTTGGTGGGGCTCCACAGTTGTTTTTTGGTCTTTCTTTGACCTTTCTTTTGCTGCTAATGTACAAGGTTTTGGGACCTTTCAAATCCTTTTTTTAGTTAATCAGAACTATATAGTATCAAGGAACATGCACAATAATATATAACATGTAAACCAATAACTTGCAAGCACAACTCGCACACCAAGTCTCTAATGCTCTCTCATGTTCTTCACAACTGACAAAAGAAAGAGATAAAAGAACCATCACGCCATTTCCCATATGACAACACATGAACACAAACTAGTGATCACATAGCTCCAACCAACCTTAAATCCAATGTAATGTGAAATTGAACATCCAGGAAGACATAGCTCCAACCAACCTCAAATCCAATGTAATGTGAAACTGAACATCCAAGAAGATAGCCAACACCAAAGAGAGAAACACTAAAAATAAAAATTTGTAGTATGTCCTCCTACATACACCTCTAAATGCCAAATTTGTCAAGTATGATCTCCTTTGTAAAACCCAAAATAAAAAGCTATAACAACACCCAAACTTGTTCAATATCTTAGACTAAACCCACACACACACACACACACACAGTAATTGACATGGATGTAAATCTCTTATTACCAAGAAGGTCAAAACAATACCATCCCCAATCCGAGAAATAAGCCCAATAAACTATTTTCCAAACTCAATCATCATTGAATAATATTATAATAAAAACTCAGATAACTAATTCCAAAATTTTCTCAAATTGAATCCTCTAGAACTAACCGTCTATCCATAGCTCAAGATCCATATCTATGAAAGATAAGAATAAACCATAATGCACTTGAAATGAATAATGAGTGATGCCTCTCAAGTAGTAAACTAGCAATCCAAACAAGAGTGGGTAGTGAGAATGCTTATTAAGATATCCAAGTCAACATGACTCATCCAAGAACATTGTCTTCTCAAGTCCATACTAGGAGAATGTCATTGGTCTTCCTATTGAACCATCAATCTTCTTAACACATATCTCTGATCATAAGAGAATACCATCATTACTTAAGTCTCCAAGTATCCACGAGTACCTATAACCAATCAATCCATGCCAAACTCAAAATGCAACATCACACCATCATGAAGTATCAAGCAAATGATCATGTAGCCAATACAAAAGGAACTACAAAGGTGAATTATAAAGCTCCAATCTTGAGAACTTGAAACGTAAACATGGCAACATGATCTAACCATCTCCTCTTAGGAGATGACATGCTTCATATGAACATATCAAATTTCTATAGTGTTAAAAAAATTTAATGGGCATTAAGAGTAAGTCATGACATAATAGCAACTTTGATAACATATCAAATGAAAGCATAAATCACACCTCAACCAAGGACCCCTTAAGTCCTCCAAGATGTCACCATCTCCAAATTCCATGAAGATAACTATATCCTACTAGTGAACCAACAAATGTGAAATACCCCTCTACAACAATAGGATTTAAGGCTTCCTCCAACATCTGCAACAGTGAATAAAATCATCCACCATCCAATGATGAATCCACATCATTGCCAAGATCTCCCACCGAACCGTGATACCAAGCTAGATATGGCATCGTGATAATCATCTCCTAAATGAAGATACTCCAAGTCTACACACACAACTAATATGTTAGTAACATCAAATGAAACCATTATCTACAAACCAAGAAGATACATACAACCACCAACAACCACCAACATCCTAAATCAGGAATAAATCCTACATTGGCAACACATCATTGCCAAAAATTCCTATAGATAGGTGTAATTAATGAATAACCAATCTATCATGACATCATGTCCCAACACTGACTGTCTAGGTACCATAAACATCATCCATCTTCTCATCTAAAGAAAACATATCAATGCACTAATGACTACAAACAAGGCCAACTAACAAAGCCTACATCAACATTGAATCAATCATGTGGATATAGGCAATCCACAAATGAGTCATCCCACTGCAAGTTAATGGGTAGCTAATCCACAACCTACATAGCTTGAAGATCTAAGAAATGAAACATGCAAGCTCATCATCACATCAACAACCTACAACTAAAAATATCAAGGAGAATAATCATGTAAACCAAATGACGCAAACACCTGATCAACATCCAATCTCATATGCCAAACATGTCTACAACTAGGTACCATAGTCAAGGAACCAAATAAGCATCAAAGAGATAAGCTACAACCTCCTAATATCAAATCAAATCACCACCAATTACCACAAACATGATTATGTTGTGCTAATGCAAAACATGTACCTTCATACCTATGACACTATATTCATCACTAATATTGTACCTGCACTCGGCTATAACCCACATGAGACTCCAAGCCTCAAACCATGTCCAACCTTGTCCTCAAACCAAAGGCAACTTGTGCATTTATCACCATCAAATCCCAAACTTTGAAAATACCTAAACCTATACCGAGAAGTACCAAATCTAATAATCGTTTATAACATCATAAATATCTCACAAAAAAACATGCACTCTCACAAGATTTTGCGTCTCAACTTGTCCATATGCGCTAAAACTCATACCTCGAATCACACGAACCGACAAGTGAACAAATTTACACAACTCTCCATACTCATCAAATTGATACAATAGCCACACCAAAGAAAAAAGTCACTTAACATGCTCTCTAATACATATTCAAAATGGAAAATCTGACTCTGTATGCAAAAGTTATGAACAAAATTATGAAAATATTATATGTCTTCCATCCTCCGAAAACATATCAAAACAAAAACATCAAAGAAAGAAACATATACCATCATCTAGTGCTTGAAACTAAATTTTCAATTAGTATAAGAAGTCAATGAATAGACTCCCCAACTAAAAGTTATGCTCTGTTGAAATTAAACAACCAATTTGCCCACATATATAACTCCAAGGTGAATGCCACATTAATTTTTTTTTCAAAACATTTAATGTGGGTGGTGGGGTGACTTTTTTTTATTAATATTGAGTGAAAAATTTAGTGTTAATAAAAATATTTAATAAAATTGCATTTACATTTTAATTTTTTCACGTGACAATTTTTTTAATTTTTAATTTAAAAAATGACATTTAAGACATTTAAAAAAAATCCTTTTATTAAATAAGGGAATTTTTATTTCTTTAATATTTCAAAATAACCCCTACAAGATTTTAATCACAAATATAAGTTTTAAATTTTTTGTAGGACTCTTTTTTAAATACTATGGGAAAATATTTAGTTTAATTTTATTTTCTTTACAAACTAAATTTTATGTCTGCCAGCATAATCTTTTTCTTTATCAATTATAGTAAAAAGGGGTTGAATTATATATTGAAATTAATTGCTTGGTCAACTTGGATCCAATGTTGAGATTTGTTTTTACCCAAGACATTTATGAAAATTCTCCCCTAGAATCCCCAATTAAATGCATATCCAAAAAACTTGTTTGACCAAATATTTTTCAAAGCTCAAATTTGTAAACAATCCATCATAACAACAAACCTTGAGTCCTTAGATCCGCAATAAACAACCTACAAAGCTCTCATATATTTCCATGTCTTAAGTACAATAAACAACCTACAATGACAATTTCCGCATAACTCATATGATAAATCAATCCATTAAGTACTTCTAATATACATGCAAGAGAGTAGACACCATATTTACTAAAATGTGACACAAGATATACCCTTGGAAAACCCCCATTAGGGAAAAATCCAACCTCCAAAAGCATCAAGCATCCATGTATTATTCTACAATGCAACATTACAATACATCCACGAAAGCCTTCAAACCCGAACTATCAATAAACACTCCATGTGAACAAGCATGTAACCTCACATCTCATGCTATGTTTCTAGCCTCCAAAAATGCTATCTTGGATTTTCTCAACAACTACCCATGTGGTTGCTTTTATAGAAACAAGCTCCCACAAAACCACCAAGTGGTATTACATAAATAATGTGCTAAAACCATGTGCTACCTAATCATTTGACACTATATTTAATGTTGGGTACTTTATTTTTTTTTCAATATTAAATAATTACAACAATACAATATTACAATGTTACAATAAAATATTAAATGGCTCCAAGAATATTTCAAAAGGAACTACATGTTGCACGTCCATGTAGGTGCTCCTAGGCACAACATACATAATAAATAAAATATTATAATTATAAACATTAATATGAAAGGTCTACAACACCTATTTTCTCAATAAGAAGAGAGAAAATTAACATGTACTTCTAAGCACATTTGAGCTTCCCAAAATGAAGTGCCAATTCAAATTCATGGCAAACAAAGATGCGAAATCTTGATAGCTTCTCACATGTAAAGAAGAGCGAAAGCATGCCACCTTGTCTGCAACCAAGTGATTTCTTAACTTATGGAATCAATTAAATTTATACTACTCTCCCAGATGTGTCTAAAAAGACAACTATCCTCACCGTTGAAAGGCTATTCTATTTCTTTGCTTCAATTAAAATTAAGTGTCTCAATCCAATATAACTTTGCACAATTCCATCTCCAACACTCATGCAAATTGGCATCCCAATAATAAGCGATCCATATTTTTTTCACTCTCCATGGACATGACACATCAAGGACCATGAAAAATATATTTTCATAAAATCTATTAGCTATTAGGTTTTTCTTTTGCAAAGCTATCCAAGAAAATACCCAAGCTTTTAACAAACAATCCCTTTTCCAGCATAGATGCATTGGATATTTGATCTTTTCGCTTCCTTGTCTAGATTGCTCATATGTCAATTGTTTCTCGCAATCTTTCTTCATATGGTCATTCTTATGACAATAGTTGGATTGAATATTCTTCTTAGGATTCTTCAAAGGTTTGCCTTGTCCTTTCTATTGGGAAGACTTGCCTTTACCTTTGTCCTTATCTAAGGGTTTTTCTATGAAAACCTGTTCGGTAGAGGAAGTGTTAGTGTTGGTCCCGAACTGCTATTTCCATCGATCCAGTTGTAGAGGCTTGTTGTAGAGATCAAAATTTTTGAGATCAACACTAGTGGAAGTAATGTTGAGTGTATCAATAAACAAAAATGGCATGAAGTAGGTCAATGTTCAAATATGCCATCAAGAATTAATGACAATACTTCAACACAAGCTTCTTCAAAGTCTGATCACAAAAAATGCAACCAAAGATTCAGATGCAAACGATCATGCAAAGAGAAGAAATAATGTGTTCAAAAGGTCATCATTTGAAGATAGCAAGCTCTCATTCAGGTTCAATTCTTATTTTTTTGGCTATGTTTTTATTGTAATCAATATGATCATAAGATTAATGAGTGCAAAGTTGCTTTAAAAATAAAATTTAGTATAGTTAGAAGAAATTCAATTGACATAATGAACAATAAGAGATGTTATAATTGTCATAGTCTTGGCCACATAGTCAAGTTTTGCAGATTTGACCTTGGCAAACTAAATGAGAAATACAATGTTAATTTTGAGAAGAGCAATTGTCTTATAAAGAGTGATGTGAAGAACACATTTAAATAAGTTAGGAGACCAAAGGAAGTAAAAAATGTTGAAAAATCAATGTTTGTTAAGGTTGCATTTCGTACTAGAAAGAAAGACTTGTGGGTGATTGATAGTGGTTGTTCAAATCACACAACTGGTGACAAGGAAAAATTCACTAAACTTGAGGATTATAATGGAGGATTTGTTAGTTTTGGAGACAACAATTCCGGATAGAGCGAAGGCTTAGGAACTCTGTTGTTATATGACAATATGCCTATTTATGATGTTTACTATGTAGTAGGTTTAAAACATAACCTAATGAGTGCCAGTTAGATTTGTAACAATGGTTACAATGTTTTGTTCAATGCTCAAGGTTGTGAGATAAAGAAAAGATCAGGGAAGACAATTGTAGTAGGTAAGAGAACGAAAGGAAATAATCACAATTTGAAAGACATCACAAACAATGATAAACATTATATATTTTCTTTATGGAATAGGTTGAAGAAAGTTGGTTGTGGCATAAAATGCTTGGACTAAAAGACATAAAAGGCCTTGATACTATTGTTTTGTATTCTATGAATTGATAAATATTTTGGTGTCATTATTTTTAAGCATTTATTTGTTAAATAAATTGAATTTTATTGACCGTTGATTCACTCCCCCCAAGTGGTCTAAAGTATTCCAACATCTCAAGGTTTGTTGTTGTTCTTCATCAGTCCAATAGGCACCATCACTTTTCGTTTTTGATGGTGGTAATTCCTTGGGTTCTATATTTCATTTCTTGCTATCAACATATTATCGCTCATCTATGGTTTGTCTATTTTTCTATCATCTTATCTAAGGTTGTCCATTGAGGTGGGGGTTTTACTAAGGCAAACCTTTTAACATAGTTGCCCAACCTTTTCACTTTGGTCTTATGTGTGTAAGCCCAGGTGGATTGTCTATCTTGTTAGAGCTTTAGAAGCATCTTAGACGATATCTCAAAACTCTCCTTTGTCATTTAATCCTATTCAATGTTTGTATTTTAGACTTCTACATCTATTGTGCATTACATTTTCATGGGATTTAGTCTTTAGGACATTATATAGGGTATTTTATATCTTTTTGTAGTGTCTATGGCTTTATTTTTATACAAGCTGCTTGCACACCGCAATGTCATCTTAGTTCTGTGAATTCATCCTAGATTGAGAGCTCACCAAACTACCTAAGAGATATTTGTGACTTGTGTTTATGTTCACTTAAATCTAGATAGTTTAAATAATACACATGCTTGGAACACATTTAATTAAGTATTAAACAAACTCGAGGGTCATAGTTACCTGAATGCTTGTTCGGAGTGGAGAGCTGAGAACCAAATCCTTCAAGGGGTTGTTTATCCTTCGCAGTGGCTCATTTTTTGTCCTCTACAAATACCGTGGAGACATGTATAAAAACATCCATTGGCAATACAAATCTTCTTAGATTCCACAAGTATGTACATCACCAATGTAAATCAAACTAGCATCAATAGGTGCTTGTAACTTTCTAGGTGTTTAAAGCCCACAATGTGAATGAAGCTCTTTCAAAATGATTCAAATTTCCCTCATAATAGAAATAGGGAAAAGCCCTAATTTGTAAAGTTATAGCACTTTCAAAATTTGTAGCTCAAGATCAATCTTGCCCGAAATGGAGTTCTAGATCAATGGAAGCCAAATCACAATAACATCCAGTAGACGAATCGACAATTCCATGAATGCAAGTTGGTGGAGTAGATCAAGCAAACAAACCCATCATCATGCCACTACAATCAATAAAAAAAACTCATAATGACATGGGAAACATAAATATAAAAGGCATTAACAAACAAAGACCCCTTGACAAGAGGATCTATTGTGGGTCATGCCTGAACCACTAGCTTATTGCTTGCTAAATGAGCCCCAAAATAAATAGAAATCGACCTAAAGACCCCATACAAATTTGTTTTCAATCTTTTTCCTAGAGAGACCAACCATTTGGCTTTCCTTCTTTTTTTACTTTGAGCTCTTAAGGTTTACTTATGAGATTAATCAAAGGGAATTTGCAGCAACTTCCATGACTTCACAATCCTTTCTTCCCATTGTGTGTATAGCTTAGATCAAAGTTTTGAGGTCTTCATCTTGACATTGAGGAATTAACAAATGTCGATTTGAATCTTCCTTTTTAAGTTTTCTATGTTATGTTTCTTCTCATTAAAAAATCTTTGATTTCACTCTCTCCATAGATGTCATATATATTTCTTGTATGGATAAACCCAAAACAAACGTGACCCCATATAAATTTAGCTGGGTCCATAAAATCTATGAACCTAAACAAGAATCAACAACTTAGCTAGAGATACTAAAGCTGGACAATTGACCACAGAGGAGAGAAAGAAAGTCAGGAGAAACATAAGAAACGGACCCTTGATTATAGTCTTATCAAAAGAACAATACCTCTTTACAAGACTGTGAAATGAGTTTATACTTTTCTATAAGAGTTCATGAAAAAAGTTTATGAAAATGAGGCTGCACAATGATGTTGCGACAAAAACAGTTTCATTCTAGGAAATGAAAATATGGTGAAGAGGACATAGAATGTAGTGATCTTGGTCTTTGATGTCTTTACAATCTAGTTAATGCGACTTATGCTTTCTTTCTCAAATGCATGATAAGTAATGTAGAGACAAATCTCAGTTCCATTTGTTGCTTAAATCATCAGGAACTAAATGAAACCGACATCTTTCAAGCTGTCAGCTTGCATAATGGCATTTCTACAACTTGCAATTAGCTTTAATTATTACAGAAGTTTTATTAATTTTGTAACTTTAAGTATTGAACCCCAGATACCTCATCTTGCCATAATGGCTAGAGCGATTGGCATTACAAGAAACAAGTGGGTTGTCATTTAGAATTCTTTGCAACATTAACTTCTTCCAAACAAAAGGGATGTGTAATAAATGTCAAATATAAAGTGAAATAATTTAGAATTCCTTTGACAATTCTTACCTGCACCTTCACTTCTATTACAATGAGCACAGTGAGCTTTTTTATTTGTCAATATATAGAGTAAAAATGGTGAAACTTTGCAAACAACAGAGTGTTTTTGAGATGATAAGAAAGCAGTATTCAGAATCAAATGTAGTCAACCATTTCTAGAAACTTAAAAGAAGCATTCAGTACTCTACCTTATTTGATGTTGGAACAAATAAATATAAAATAATGTGAGGCAACAAGATCCATGCCTGTAAAAATCCTACCTCATTTTCTCATTTACATTTGCTGCTTCAAACCAAAAAATATCAGATATGTTTTTTACTTTGGCCAAACAGCAAATGCAGACCATAAGTGCTGCCACCTTGTTTCACAGTTTCCAAGCGGTTGGGACCAATCTGATACACATCAAAAAAAGGAGTGTTAAAAATTTTATAACCTTAGTAAAAATCAGTATCCTCTATCCTTTAGATATGTTAAAATGACAACATAAGCAATAGTCTTTATGTTCGAAACCCCTGGATTATTTATGGATATGAACTTATGAAACCTTATAAATGATATCAAGAAAATCTAACATAAAAATCATATCAACTTCATTTCAACAATAGAAAGAATAAAAACAAGCCTGAAATTCAAGTGCAAAAGATGACTGCTTCAGGTCCAAAAAGTATATGTAATGTCCCCCATTAGGACTTATCTTGATTTGCCCTAGAATTCCTAAATGAGGTATGGATTAACACCATGATTTAGAGCCTGCAACCAGGTTAATTATCAATAGATAAATAAACATTTAATTCCACAATGTTCCAAAGAGAATTCTAATCATTATTATAATACTCCTAATGTACATGAGATTTCCTTGAGGCTTTTTCCAAGGGCTCATCCTCATTAGGAAGCACTGTGGGGGATCATACAAGGCGCATTGAACCCATCCATCAAGCCCAGGAGCACGGAATGACACCTGTCATTTTACCTCCCAGCCCCACTCGGGGTTACCACTACTCAAATGGACATTTATGCTACTTGCACTCCCTGTATGTACATTCTCCCCTCCATAATGGAATATATATATATATATATGTTATCTGCATGCATTCCTACTTCCTATGAAATGGAAGACAAGGTAACAAGTCTCCAAAATCAGCATTCGATGTATTTGCAACATACATATGCTTGAGCAGTATATAAATCTGATGTCTTAGTTCTACTAAATGTGAGACTATAAATCTCCTATTTGATCGAATGCTTTTGTTCTCTACTTCGATGCCTATTTGAAATGAATTCTACTCCCTTTTATATCTTCCAAAATGAGGGAGAAGTCGTGCCTCTTCATTATCTCTGTCCATTTGAAAGAGTCACAACTCTTGAGCCTTGATTATATATTAATTATCTTTTATTCTAGGAAATTGCTCTCTTGAACTGTTTTCTTTATTTTAATTTAATGATTATTATTTCCCTTAAAATAATATTGAATTACTTTCTTATTTAAACTGCTGTCATCTGTATAAGCCATCCATCTGGAATAGTTTAAAGGCCTTGACCTGACATAATTAATACTGCTGAAACATCTCATTTTAGTGGGGTCATGACAGTATAGGTGTTTGGAAAATAGATTTGGAGTGCAAGGTAGGGAATGCTGAGTTGCACGCCACAAACCAGAGTTCCACTCCCATGTGTGGGCACCTTGTACTAGTCATGAGGAACCTTCAAGTATGGGCCAAACTTGTGGCAATGCTTTGACCTAAGACCACCATCATTTGTCACCATAGAATCACCTTGAGACATGTTTGAGTGTAATGATGTTAAGGACCTGAAGCTCTACCTAATATTTAAAACTTCAAAATTTTAGTCAAGCGAGATGAGCTCGAAAGGTAAATCATTGGGGGCTTTCATAACACACTACACAGAGATACATCAAGCCTATAAAACAAGATACATCAAGCCTATAAAACAAAAAGCACAGGTATTACTTGTCTGGACAAATTCTTATTAGGACTCCATAGAAAACAGTGATACACAATAATGTTATGTCATGCATCTAGCAAATTATATACTATGTCTACTTTTCATGAATCCTGTTTCCAAAGCAAGCATGGAATCCTCGTTCGCTTTCAAAATGGTATTACTTTCAATTAGTGTTTTAAACTCAATGCAAACTCTTTCTGCACAAAAAGATTGTTGTTAGATGGCATTTATGTTCCTTTCAAGACAAGGATAGCAGAAAATGTAGGGATGCATTTCAGGGATGCTAGTGACAAGATACCATTTTTCAGGGGCAACATAAAAAATTTAAATATAAAGAGGGAAAATTTTACATTGTAAAATTCAAAATATAGGAAATTAAAACAATTTACAACACTTCAAAGTTAAACAGATATAGCTATACATGAAGATTAAGATTCGTCAAGATTCATGTCTACGTATTCACATAATGCATCATAATAATTGATTCAATGTTTATTAATTCAAGTACAGGAGCAAAAAAGTTTCATTATTTTCATTATGAGTATTTATTGACACAAAGGCTAGTAAAGTAATATTGTAATAATTAGCTTTTAATGCTCATTTAAGTCGTTTATTTACTTTTTACTTTTTAGTAACTAACTATTCTGTAAATCATTTGGTTAGTTTTTAGTACCTTTCTATTATGTCTTCTATAATATGTTATTTAAGGAGTATTCTTATCCTTTGTAATTAAAAAGATCACCAAAGAATCTCGCTGTTAAAACCATGTGGTTTTGTTCGTGGATTTGTATCAGAACAGTGGAACATCGCGGAGAGGGTTTTTTGGATGATTTTTTTAACAAAAATCTTGGAAGTTATTTCTGCAAGATTTGAGGGAGATTTTTGTTTCTTCAGCAAAAGTACTGAGTTTTTGAACAATTTTTTTTACAAAATTGTGGGTGTAGCTAATTTTCTCTAAAGCAGTGGAAGATCTAATGACCCGGTTCTTTGATGATTGTTGTGCAAAATCGTGGATTTTCATAACAGTGAAGGTTTGGAGTGATTTTTTTCAGAAAATCGTGGGTATTCAGAAATTTTTGCATGATTTTTTTAAACACAGTGGGTTTAAGAATAGTTTTCCGACTTTTTATCAACAAAAATCATAGGAATTTGGGAAGCTGAATTTTATCTTATTTTCCGTGTCTCTGAATAGCAGGAGGGTTGGCTTCGTTGCCCAACATCATGTTAGAAGGTAATCAAACATTCTTGCCAAGTCCCTAAGTCCAGACAAATTTGTAAAATTTTGGGACAAACTTGGTGTAGTTAGTAGAATGACCCGTTAAGGGAGGTCTGATGGCCCCAATTAAGTCCCCTATAAATGTATATATATTCTAATTTCTTTGTTAAAAAAGATACAATTATTATTCATTAATAATAATTAAACAATATTGTCATTTTTTTTAATTAAATATGTTTGATATATTTTGTTAATATATTAATAACAATATGCTAGAAATATTATTATTAGTTCTTAATAATAATAATCATTGAAATGTAACAATTATAATATATATAATATATATATTATTATCATTAACAATTAATAAACATTAAAATGTAATAAAATGTAAAAAATAATATTATCCATTCTCATTTATGTAATAATTATAATATATAATATCATTAACTGCCGATTTCCATTTTAAAAGGCAATATAAACAATCGTCCCTAGGGGTATAACTGAGTTGCAGCCGTAAGGCTGCGACTAGTCCCCCTCCTAAGGGAGAGACTATACGTGGAGGGTCCGTGACTCCCCCTCCCACATATATATAAATACACCTCCTCCATTCTTTATGGGAAGGGAGAGGGCGGGGGGGGTGAGAGAATGTCAGTAAAAAAAAGAAATAAAACAAACAGCAGTCGACCA
>MU225409.1:728693-746606 GCA_018584345.1 Thuja plicata
AATGGAAACAATCCAGTTCCACTCAGTTAACTGATTCTCATCTATCTATCATTTTGGAAACATTTCAGTTAACTGTGAACTGAATATGGAAGTTTCCAAAACAACTGATCAGTCAGTTCAGTCAACTAACTCTCTCGACCAATCAAATCACTTGCACATGGATTGTGCTTCTTCAATCGAATCTGAACCACTCTTTTTGTTCGATCTTGACCGTCGATTCGAGAGAGATTTCTATAAAAGAGAAACCCTTTTCCTTCACAAAGGATCCTAACTTTTTATCTAATGTTATTATGCTGCATTTTCGTCTTAGCTTTCTTGCATTCTTAGCATAGCTTTACTTGTTTACTTTTATGTTAATCATGCAAATCTAATCTTAGAGCATATTTCAATTGGTGTTTTAAAATCAATCTTACACACTTCAATTGGTGCTCTAAAACTGAATCTTAATTAGCTTTGGATTAACTGCATCTGCATAATTATCTTAGATCATTTAGCATAGTTTTTAAATCCTTCATTTAGGTCTTCGGTGTAGTCACTGAGCTTGCGATGATCTGAGAGCTTGCGATGATCTGAGAGCAAGCTCAAACTCCTGCCTACTAGGAGGCAACAGGTCGATTCATTCACACATGCAGGATGAATTAATCTATATTCATTTTTGTATGTGATTGAAGAGCAATGACCATATTGAAGTGTATGGCTAAATTAGAGGCCCACATTTAGCTATCACACCTACATCAACACCGCACCAATGGCTTCCCCTAATGCATAGCACTCAAGGACAAATGATCGAGAGAAATCAAGCAATGCCAGCACTAGGCACATACTCATACTCACCTTCAACTTTTTGAAAGCCTATTGCACCTCCTCGTTCTAACGGAAAGACCCTTCTTCGTGAGGTCGGTCAATGGGGCTCCAAGCTGTAAGAATCCCCTCACAAATCTCCAGGGATACATAGACCAAAGAACTCTAGCATCTCCGTAGTGTCCTCAGAGTTGGCCGATTGAGATTCAGCTAAATCTTCTCCTCGTGTATTTGCACTCCACATGCACTGATGATGCGATCCAAGTATAAAATCCCCATCGCGCCAAAATCACACTTGGACTTCTTCGGAAACAATAACTGTGACTCCATGATTCCCATAACCTCGTCCAAGTACCTGAAATGTTCTTTCCAAGTCTTCTTGTACATGAGTATGTCATCAAAGAACACCAGTAGGAACTTTTGTAGCTGCTTATTGAAGTAGTGGTTAATGCAAGACTAGAAAGCAGCAGGGGCATTGGTCAAATCAAATGCATGACCAAAAAATGTAGTGACCATAGTCGCATCAGAAAGTTGTCTTGTGCACATCTTGCTCCCTTACTCAAATTTGGTGGTAGCTAGACAAAGGTCAATCTTTGAGAAGTAGACTGCCCCATGAAGCTCATCCAACAACTTGTCTATCTTGGGGATGGGGTACCAATTCTTGATTGTCTTCCTGTTTAGAGCCTGATAGTCTATACACATCCTAAGAGTCCCATCCTCCTCCACCAACACCATTGAAGATGCAAAGGGGCTCAAGCTAGGCCTCATATGTCCCATGTCAAGAAGCTCCTGAATAGCCTTCTCTATCTCATTCTTGAACTTCGTGGCATAACGGTAAGGAGTCGTGATGACTAGTTTGGCTCCTTCCTCCAACTCTATTGTGTGCTCAAAGCCTTAGTTCAGTGGTACACCTAGAGGAATGTCGCTCAAAATCAAACTGAGCTTACCCAACACTGGTTGAAGATCATCATCGTAGTAATGTGTATGCTAGCCAATCAAGGGTTTGGATGAAACCAAACATTGTGCTACCCAAACTACATCATGATTGAAAATCGCCTCCATGCATTTGTCAGAAACCACTTAAGGACCTCCATTGGACATTCCTTGCAAAGCCACCTTCTTCTGATCCACTTTGAATAAGAACTCAAAACGCTGGAAACTCTGCTTGCGCTTGTCAAGAGTCTCCATCCATTGAATGCCCAAGATGATGTTCGTATCATCCAAGTCTACCATGAAGTCATTTATGATTGTGTAGTTCCCTATGGTGATGCTCAGAGTTGATACCAAATGCGTGCAAGCCTCCTGCCACCTTGACCTCAAATCCATCATGCTCAACTGTGTGTAATCCTCTCTTGGAATCTAGGGAGGTGTTGATGAAATTGAACGTAGCCCCACTATCGAGCAAAACGATGACCAACTATCCTTGGAGAGTGCCCTCTACTCGAAACACACTGCATCATGGAGTATTGGAGAGAGCAACAATGGTACCTCCTTTCCTCACAAGTGTAGAAATCTTCTCCACACAAAGTGGCTCCTCATCATGCTCCTCAGGTTCCTCAACCTCCTCACTGTCGGACAGAACGTCAATGTAATGGATCTTCTCCTTGTCAAGGCATCTATGACCCGACTCCCATGGCTCCTTGCAACTCGAATAGAGCTTCCTCCTCCTTAGGTCTTGACGATTCACCCCATCCATTAATGCCTTCTTCTGAAATGGCTTCTTGCCTTTGTTCCTCTGTGTGATAGGTGCCTTCGAGTATGCTTGATTCCTTGAGTCGATGTAGACATGTCACGAGCCTTCTTGATTGAGGATCTTGCCAATCTTTTGTTGTCCTCTTAGAAACTCTCTCAAGATGACCATCATACTGCATGTGCATCTTCTATTCTATCCAAGAGGCGATGCCACCTTCTTTGAGAGACTACGTAGTCGTCGTTCATTAACCTTAACTTGACGGGTTGGCAAGGTCAAGGCTTTGACACCACCGAAATATTCCAAGTTGTATAGAAACAAAATAGACAAACATGTAATTATAGACTAGCAAAGCAGAGATTTCAATTTGTGTACGGACAAATGAAAACACCAACTACAACAACTGAAGGCTTTGCACCTCGGTCTACTATCAATTTCTCCATGTTGGGAGTCGCAGAGGGATGGTGATACAATGTAATTACATTGCTCAAGGTCTGGAAGTGCGATCTCAATGCTTCTGCTACAATATCACCTATGTCGTCAATCCTTGCAAGGATGTATCATGATGCTCCAAGATCAATTGTTGTATATGCCACTAGGTGATAAATGTGTACATGTTGATGGTATTATATATTGCTGAAGGCTTTGTTTAGGCCGCTGATTGAGTACAGAGATATATATCGCAAATGAATGCTTGCTCCTATACAAAGGGTGATTTATGTCAGTACTGTATGTATGTCGCTGCTAAATGATGTATGTCGCCACTGCATTATGTATGTCGCTGGATTTGGCAATACGTTTGAGTCTACAAAGGCCTCGCTATCAAGGAGTGAGCAGATATCACAACGTTGCCAAGGTTGATGGACTATATATGAATGCAATGGATGTCGCACTGAATATGAAATCCGAATTCTAAGAATTGTTTATGAACTCTGCCACAATCCAATTGTATGCATCCCACGGACGCCATGGAAAGGTGATGGAATGTCTAGTGTAATAAATATCAATGCTCCAGCCACTTTAGCAGATCACAGTTGTATTCGCAATCTTTCCTTGTTTGTCGCTGATGTAGATGATGAACCATAAAATATTTGCTATCTAAGAATGATTGCCGATCCAAGATATATCGCTGGTCCTACAAGGAAGTTTCAATCCAATCAATCCAATTTGGTCTCAAAGATATCTCACCTCTGAAATTGCGATCTCCAGATAAATTCCAATAAGGAATTTCAAAGACAAGAAAATGCAAAGTTGATTGATGGAGAATAAGCTCTCTCACAATCCCTACATATATGAAATCCAAAGTGAAATAATTATGCAAGTCGGCTAACCCAAATGGGCGCCACAAATTAATCAATTTGAAATAGGACTAGGCTAAGCGGGGTAGCACACAAGTGCCTCACCCAAATGTTGGAAATTTTTGTCATTGATGTTAAAGTTTGAGTTTTCGAAATAGAATTGGAATGAAATACTTTAAGCTGCTGATTATTCATCAGACTTAACTTGAGCTGCTTGAGCTCCTTGCCTGTCTACTTAATCTGCTTGAGCTTCTTGCCTGCCTACTTGAGCTGCTTGGTTGAGTGTCCGGTTGAGCTGTCTGTCTGTCTACTTGGTTGAGCTGGCTGCTTGAGAGTGTGGTTGAGCTGGCTGCTAGAGAGTCTGCATCAGCTGTTTGCCTGTCTAGTTGTTAGTGACACATCATTAGTTTGAACTTTCAAATTAACTTGTATGCAATTGAGCTGTCATGGAAGGTGAAGATAATAAAGGGAGCAATAAATCAAAGGATGTAATCGAAGGCTTGCTTATATGAATTATACTATAGGGTGCGTGTGTCCATATTCAAATCGGGAGCTGCTTCAGGTTTAATTTAAGAAAAACTTTATATCTTTTGACAGCTGCTACCAGAACGGAGAATTTTTGACAGCTGGGTGTGTGTTGTTTCATACAGACTGAGCATTTCTATTTGGGACGAATGCTCTAGAAATTATTGAGCTGTTTTTGTTAAAATTGTTATTGGATACTATTCTGGGCGGATATAGATTGGAGTTAAACTTTCCTTGGGCACTGGAGTCTACAGATTGCAGATTACTTGTCTTGTGTTAGTTTCCTTTATGCGTGAGCTTTCCCCTGGGCACGTGAATCACTCAAAGTCTAGAATGATCTTCAGTTTAATGGCATGTAGTGCGTTTCTCTGTGTTGCAGCTGCCAATGTTTCTGAGTCTATGTTTGGCAGAGAATGTCATCTGCTCTCCAATGTTTTCTTCCAATTTTCTGTGCATAATCACACATTTTTGCCAAGTGTTAAATTGCAGTATGTAACTGAAAGATTTTAAAAACCTCTACTAGTTCAAAAGGAGTATGAAATATCTCCTTTTATTGGCTGGAGTCGCAACAAATTTCTGAACCGGGCAGTTAAAGTTTTCAGTGCGGGAGTTATATCTTTTTTCTTGGGTTCGATTGAGTTCAATATGGTTAAAGTAACGCATGAATGGTGGTGTTTTTCTTGGCAGCTGACAACGTGTGTCTGGTTCTCTTTTTATGGTTGAGCGTATGGAATGGGTTGGGAGAAAGTGCAGAGACGTTTTTTCATAAGTTTGATATAAGCTTTGTTATCCTTGAGCTGAGGTTGCTTCTTTCTCTGAAGAAGAATGTGTGAAAAATGAAAACAACGAGAAGGACCATTCTTAAAAGTACATTATACGACTTCTGAAACAGACACTGTAATGTCTTGAAGGATACATGTCTTTGTGTGTTTTGTTTTAGCGAACAGATAGCAGAGATTTCTGATCCTTCTGTGTGAAGATTGGACTGAATGAATGCTGGGAAGAATATGCTTCAGTGTTAATGTATTGATTCTGCTCGACTAGTGGAAGGGAGACTTGAATATACCGTTTAGAGTACCAATGGTTCGTGAAGCTGAGAAAAATTAACAGCTTTAAAGAGCTGTATCATTTCTCTTTCTGATATTGTTTACTTTGTATAAAAGGTTGGTGCCCTATAGTGAAGAAGTTGGTGCTTCATTTTAAAGTAGGTGCTTCAAAGAGAGTCGAAGCTCACAGTGAGTTGTAGCTCACTTTTGTAAACAGAGTTGGAGCCCATTTTCTTTAGTTGATGAGTACCGTGGTTTTTTACCCGAAAGGGTTTATGTGATAAATTTTGTGTCTGGGTGTCTATGATTGTCTAATTTCTATGTCTCATTGTTTAATTTTTTTTAAGTGTTAAAATACTGATTCATTCCCGCTCTCATTATTTTCTGTCTGTCTTTCACCAAAATGGGCCCCCTTGCAAGGCTAACCAGCTCATTGGGGACCGTATAAGCTAATAGAAAAATAGAAATAAGTCCGGGATAAGGAGGGGATATGACAATTTTCAATCAACTTCTAGCTGTAAGGGAATAAACCAGTGGTTAAATCCTAAATACATTATAATTTTTTAATCGAATTTCATTTCCAAAGCAGTTCACTCTAGGCACACAAAATATCTTGGTCACAAGACTGCCAGTTATCCAGTAAACTTGACAACGTACTCAAGTAAGGATACCAAAATGAAACAAATCCATTACTACTACAATTAGACTGATAGGGATGATGCTTTGGTAGTAAATACGACGTGTAACAGGGGAACGCTATCTTGCTGATCTATCTCACTCTGTGCATGACTTGACTGTAACCAGACTCTTTTGTATTGACACATCCAGTGCTTCTTGTAATTTCCCCAAACTGAATTTTATGAAATATGTCAAGAAAAATAACTTTTTCTAATCAAGAATGAATAACAACAAACTAAACTGAAACCAAATACTGATCTCAACTTCAAGTGGCTAGATCAAACCCTCAAACGCATCACAACAGTAGATTTAGCATGTAGATGATCAATTCTAACCAATGAACAACAGTTGTGAAACCCTAGAAAAACATTAGGTATCAAGAATGTTTGCTGCTTTGTGCATGAACAGAAATATCAAACTCTGTAAACCTTAGAAAAGCATAATAGAACATGGCTGCAATTATTGATTCAAATGAGAACAACATGTCAAACTCACATCAGATCTGAAAATTTACACAACCCTCCAACAAAAATGGTATGGCAGCAAATATGGGTAGTGGCAATGGTGAATGGCAGAAGTGATGCTATAACAGCATTATAGTTGTTTACATAGGATGATATGTCAAAATGGAAAAAACAATTAAATACAATATACAACTTTCTCTTTCCCCTCCTAGTGTACCTTAATTTTTCAGGCCTTGAACTAGAAGGTAAGTCAATATCAAAATGATTATAGAGTATTTCTTCAAAAGTGTCTTTATTTTCCTCCATTGCATCCGATTCTGTTGCTTCTGTTTGATGATTTGATCAAATTTGAACCCTTAAAAATTCTCATCTCATGTCATCTTCTTGATATGTTGATGCTTTGTTGGATGAAATGCATACAAGAGCAAAAATGAGCAAACAAAGTTGAAATTTTAATTTAAAAAGTGCAGCTGTTACGTCCAAGCACCAGACAGAAGAGTCTAAGCTCAAGACTCGAGAGTCCAGGCGCGAGAGTCAAAGAGTCTTGGAATGAGAACAGGATGACTACACTCCAAGACTCGGCCAGACTCAACACGAGAGTTTGGCTGACTCAGTGCAGCTAGCTCAGGGAGTCGAGAGTTTGGAGAGCCTTCCAGAGTACTCACTGAGCCCTCAACCTATGCAAAAAACCCATAAGATGGCATTTTGCTACAATATAAGTGAAAAGAGAAACTCACTTCAATAGAGCCAAAAGGATATCACTAATCTCCAATGGCATGTAAACATTCCTAAAGTTAAGAACCTCCATTATAAAGAACTTGAATTTTGTGCAGAGCTGTAGTTTTCTGGCTTTATACCCAATATAGAAGTACATCTGATATAGGCTTGGCTTATGACGGAATGCAGATAGATAGTTATCAGGTCAATTTAAAACTGGTCATTATAGGCTTAGTCTAGGCCTCTTTCCCATATAGGTGGAATGTTAATCTGGGGTGCAAGAAAATAAGTCAACAGTGTACATATTAGAAAACATCCCCCAACAATGTTCATGATCTGGAATCGGTAAGGCATTATACATATTAGAAAACATCCCCCAACAATGTTCATGATCTGGAATAGGTAAGGCATTATACGGTATCTATCATATGTCCGTATAGTAGATAACACCTTTGTTGCTTTACTGTTTGAAAGATACACCCCTCTATAAGCACATTTACACAAAATGGAGCACTATACCACAGAAAAAAGGATCTACGCATTCATTGCCAGTGAAAACATCTCATTGACATAAACATTGCAATGAACACCATATTTATTCTAGTCAAATTCAAAAAACAAATCATCTTTTAACTAAACAAGAACAGAGCAAAGTTTACCTTTTCCATCAGATGATGACCTAGCGATGGAAAATACTGCATGACATACATGACTGCAAGTACAGGCTGCAATGTTGGCAGGCATTATTGCGTTTAGTATATTTACAGATTTTCTTTCACCGTTGTATCAAAATCATTGTAAATGCCTACAATACATGTTATAATGAAGAAATTGCATACAGCATGTCAATAGACCGTGGAAGCATTATAAACTGAAACTAAGTTGCTGTATAAATGAGATGTGGCTGTAAAAAAAGCATTTGTGAATTACCGTGAGCATGCAGAGAAAAGCTTCTATTCTATGTGAACCAATGAAGGATCTAAGTGCTTATAAATTTGACCTGTCTTATCTGTTCAATAAACAGTATATTATGGCCCATTAATGGGCCTTTGAGGGTTCATCCTCCTTCCATGAAGGTAAAAAAGGAGATGTGGATTCCTCCAGATACATGGTGGACAAAAATCAACTTTGACGGAGCTTCAAAGGGCAATCCGGGGTCCTCCGGTGCAGGTTTTGTGGTGTGGGATTGGAAAGGAAACATCTTGGTATTAGGGGCAATAAGGTTATTGGAAGGAACCAATGATGAGGCTGACACAGGCAGCCCTCTTAGCAGTCAAAACAGCAATAGACCTCAAGGTTCCTAGACTTCACTTGGAAGTAGATTCCCAAGCAATTATCAATGACATCATTAAAGGGGAATCCGGAGTTTGGTATCTAAACAAATATATCCGAAAGATTAAATCCTTGCTGGGCCATTTTGAAGAGTTCAAGATTACTTTGATGATGGCGAATTGGAAAGTGGGAATTGTGCAAAATCAACCCAAGTACGTGATGATCATGAGATGACATGGAGTTGCTAGGAATTACCTTCGATGACATGTGCGGATCATTAATGTTATGGGGAATTGGAGGAAGCGTCTAGATCAAGACTTGGGTGGTCATGAGTGGTAAATAGACGCCATTTGTTTCTTCATTTGTAGTTGGCAGGGTTTCAAGGTGTTAGCAGTGGATTGTTGACAGGTGAAAAAGGAAAATGGAAGCAAATTGTTGACCCAAAATAGTAGAATTCAGTTGATTGCAAAAAAATTATTGGGATTTGAGCTAATTTCCTATAGGAGCTATTAGAGGAGGTATATTCCTCTCTACTGTCAAACCTCAAAACCTTAATCTTCCTACTTGTTTGATTTTCCGCAATGGTATTGAATTCTTGGAACCTCCTAGAATCCTAATCTAGGTTTTCCAAGAGGAATCGGTAATAAATGAAACAAATGTTAATTAACAATAGAGCTTCTTACCTAAGTTCACAGACATCTGAATATATCAAATGAAAACTCGCTCTTGAATTGTGTTCAATGTCAAGGAAGGTAGCCCTTGCATGTTTGTTGAGAATGCAGCCCTCGCACACTCATGTCTTCTCTATCTTGGATATTGGCAATCCCTACATTGTGTCCTTCAAGACAAGTAATGCTCCATAGTGCAAGTGACCTAGTCCCTTGTGTCAAAATTTGCACAATTGCTCACAACTGTGCACCAAGGCTCCATGTTTGATCAGATTAGCAAGAAAAAGTCATCATCTCACATACCATTTGCCAAAACTCAACTATGATTTTGGTTGCATCACTAATAATGACCTGTTGATACCAAAACTTAGCTAGAAACCTAAGATGCTATAATGTCATCATTTTAGACAGTCGCTGAGAATGATGGCATCCCCAAAACACTCTTATCAGTTTTATTGGATAATATGAGGGAAAAAGATCAAGATTTTCCATCAGTTGCAAAAGTGTTAGCTAAAAATGCTGTTCACCAAAGTGAAGAGAAGCTGAAACTATACATGACAATGAAGCAAGAGAAAAAAGATGAACTGGTGACTTCCATCCCATGTCTATCCCACTGGAATGATGAGAAGAACCTAGAAGAAACTGAAACAGTAAAGCTTTGGGAAGAAGAGGAGTTAAAATAAAAAATCTCTAAACGTACAATGTTACATCCCTCCTGAACCCCCTTGTAAACTTCTCTGGTTTTATATTCTTTACAGTGGTAAATGATGCCCTAGATGGTTTTATATTCATTACAGTGGTAAATGATGCCTAGATGGTTTTACATTCATTTCAGTGGTAATAATCGTTAGATGATTGTATATTCACTACAGTGGTTATGATGCATGGATGGCTTTTGTGGTACTAAAAATCAGGATAAATCCATTATTTGTGCATGAGAAGGAATGTACATGTTACGCCATAGATAGCACATCAACCAGGTAACCTTGATTATTGTTTTGTCGATTTGGATATTAAATGTTAATTGTGTTCTGACGAATTGTGTTTCATCAAGTGGATGTAGGAGAAGCAGAAAAATTATCACCGGGAAAGGGGGGCGCAACGTGGTTACTAAGTAGAGTCTACCAGGAATTGGTGAGTTCTACCTAGATTCTTTTGTTATCCTAGAGTCTTAGTAAGCTCGTCACCTTGACCTTGTTACCTAGTCAGGAGTTGGTCGTGCTTGTGTCCTAAGTTCACACCTTGGTCAAGTCATTAGGAAATGATCCACCACGCATATTTTTTCTTAGACGTATTATTTTGTTTTATTAAGCAAATTTATAAAAGGGGACACTATGATTTATTATAATTTTTTTAACATGTCATTTATAAGTATGAGTACGTTAACGCTATCTTAATTGTATTTATGTATATGTAAATGCTCGAGGCAATGACATACGCTGCATATGTATATATGCATAGATAGAATGAATATGTTTTTCGTATTTGTATTTATAAGTGATAAGTTATTATAATTATGAATATTATTTTCCTATTATTAATTGGTAATTAGCAACATGAAATTGAATTGATACTGTGGAATACATTGATGCAAGTCTTTTGTTGATTAAAACAAGGTTCATTTAAGCTTGGTTTATAATTCTATCCATATCTTTTATCGTCGTGGATATTGCACGATCCTTAGTCGAGAATAGAGAAAAGAATTCGCACATTGGAGAAAATCGATGTTTACGTGTTTTAATTCATTTTTGTTGGCCGATGATGTGGTTGATTATAGGCATGAATATTTGAGAAATTATAAATGCCTTTGGCAGCGCTAACTTGGGGAAGATAATTCTTTCCAAAGCATGGTTTTGTAAGGAAATTAAAAGATATATGTAATGTTCAAAACGGAACGCGGGATGGGAATCGGAAGGCCAGCCTTTCATTTTGAACCGTGGATGCAAAACGGTTGCATTTGGGAACCTTCAAAAGACCTTGTTTAAGGAAAAAAAGAAATGGTTTTTTAGAGTAGACACACATGCGAAGGAAGGGAATGACACGCACAGAAGGAAGGAGGAAGGTTTACAAAGGAGGATTGGAAGAGAATCGTCTCAGCTAAGGAAACACTCAGGCGAGTGCATACAATTCCCAGCTCCACTTCTTCTCTTCTTTTCATGCTTCCAATCAGTAACTTTTCCTTCGATGAGAATGCTTTGTAGAGCAGAGTGAATATGTCTTGTTATCTTTCCGCTGGTTAAAGGAATAGTGCTGTGTTATTTCCAGCTTAGTTTTTCTTAATATCGGTTAAGGATGATAATAAACTGCAACCATATCGACATGAGAGGTTTATAAAGGAATACTAATAAAGAAAAGAGTTCAGATAATTATTAACCAAAAGATGTATGTTGTTATGAAAGCTAAGAAGAACCTTCGTTTTAATTCTATATAGAAGAGGTTCAGCTGTCGTCTTTTATTCTTTCTTGCAAATCTTTTAAAAAAAACTTTTTGTTTTTCTGGAAATGAAAAAAAGGTAACCATATTTCGGGTTTTTAAAGAGGAGAATATTTTTTGGAAATTCTGGAAATTGTTTAGAACGCTTACATTTCTTCCTTGGCATGTTAAACTGAGATGGCAATAGAGTTAAGTCTCCAACTGTATTTCCTTATCCGTAACTTCCATCTAGTAAACAGTTGGGTAGCGTTAGCTGCTAGAGTAGCGGGAGTAGTGTCGGCAAGGCCAGTGAGTTGGTAAGTCGAGAGTTGACTGTGAACTCCATAAAGTAACCAGCATGGGAATAGAGTGACTCATTGGTAGTGTTGAGCCTTTTTCCAACTAATTTGAGCAAGCCAATCTCCATTTTATGTACCACATCCTTAGTTGGTTTTATATGGTTTCAATGTTTAAGAAGTTAGGTGTCACCCCAATGTAACAACTGCTAGTTGGTTGGTAAATGAGCAGGATTAAGGTGAAAGTATGACAGTTGATCCTATTTGACTACAAAACCTTGGCCAAGGTGTGATAGGATAGAAAAGTCAGCTTGCAAGGTAATCAGATACACCTAGTCAGAGAGTCATCACCAAGTTGGTAGTTGCTATAGGGTGTTGGCCGACTAAGAGTGTAGCTTCCTTCACCAGTTCCAGGAAGGCTTAGTAACTAGGTTACGCCCTTTGCGGAGGTTCACGCCGCTTCAATAGAAGTGAGCAAGGGGAATCAAGTTCCGATCCATGGTTGGGTGGTTAAACGCCCCAGTGATGCTTTTTGCCCAGATGTCAACAGTACATTGAGGATGGGAACGACAAGCAGTTGGTTTCTATTTCCAGCAAGAGCATTAAGACAGTAAGCTTTTCCTTTCTGATTTTTCCTTCTTCTTGTTAAGGTTATTTCTTCAGCTTTCCAGCATTTGGTTCTTAATCTAAGCAAAGTAGCATTTCACTTTATCTTCTATACTCTTGTTGTTTAAAAAAATATATATATGACAATTTATTGCTTGTTCGTGGTTCTTTAGTAGTTATTATTTTCTTTTCCCTCAGTGAAATAGATGTTTTTTTTTGTATGATCTTCTGCATATTATATACAACCGAACTTGATTGAGAGCTCCACAATGATCCAAAAGAAATGAAACCTATTTAAAACTTGAAGAAGGGACACATAAGCCCTTATTGTGTGATGAGCAAAGTTACTTTGCCGATTTAGATCGAAGGCCTAGGGAGTTGCAAGAATTGAAGAATCAATTTTTCGTCGTAGAAGAGAAATTGGTGCAAGTTCTGGCAAGAGTTCACAGCACACCAATTTATTGATGTTTTGCCTACAAAAAACAATTGTCAGTTTAATCTGTATCAAAGGTGAAAGATTCATTAACATCAATCTAGTTTGGGTCAGTGAAAGACTGGTTTTAAAAAATCATATTATATCCAGCTGGTTTATCCAGCCGTAGAGTTTTTAAGCTCTCATAAGAGTCATACAAGTCTAAGGAGGAGAGTTAGGTTTAATATAAGGCACTAAGACTTTTAATAATTCAAATGCGAATCATATAAGGGCAACCAAATCAGCACAGCAGGGGAAAATGAGTCTATACATGATGGGAGGCATATGGAGGCATTATAACAATAATTAAATATATCAGGAGTGTAACAGTCAACAGAAAATTTATAGGCACCTCAAGTACCTCAAAGCATGTCAAGCAGGTCAACCATTTATAATATAAAATATTAATGATTTATTAATATTATTATTGCTGTGTTTCTGCATGTAACCTTATTTTGACACAATAACATTACAGGTATAACAGTAAATATTTCTTCAATTCACAACTGCTGATTTGACCTGCAATATTATAATATAAAATCAGCTTTGGACTCACAGAGTCCCGACCCCAAGACTCTACCGCAACCAACATAAAAGAAAAAGAAAGAAAAAAATAATTGTTTTCAATTGTCCAAAAGGTGTTTTTATTTACCTCCCAACCCTAAAATGATGCAGAGGTAAGGTGGTGGATGAATAGCCCAACTATAAGCTTACAAGTTTGTGAAGACCAACTACTATTCACCAAAACCTCAAATGCTTCAAATGAACTCAAACTTGTCTAGACTTCTCCCAATGATCCAAGATGTAATGAATGATGTCTATAGACTGTATTCAAGAGGATTTGATAGGTTTTAAAGTTCTTTGCAACCCCCAAGATACCAACTCTCCAAACTGTCCTAGAGGCCTTATAGCCAATCTAGTAGCCCTGCAGTGACCTTCTCAATACCCTAACTCTAAACTTTTCCAAAGCATCAAAGAAACTAATCAATGATTCAGACACCCTCTATCTTGTACTTTAACATATCAAAAGGTTTCAGTAGGTTTCTTTGGACCATGTACTATTGTCCTCACACTATGACCCTAAAATGCTTGAAAACAAGCCCAAATAAAAAAGCAAGTATATGTTCCCTTCACTCCCAAGACTCCAGACTCTCAACAGTTTCTTATTATGACTCCAAATGCATAAATCCAAAAGGAATTAACCCCAGACCCCCTGCAACATCATAAACCCCAAATTAGCCACTTCAAACCCTTGTTTCTAGGGCTTTTCAAATATCTACCTTCCCAACACTTCCAAACAAAATTGGTGATGGATTCACCTTGTCCTCAACATACTCAATCATTTCTAATCACAAAACACCCCTGCTATTAAGCCTGATCTCCTACTACTATAGCATTCCAAGAAATTTCAATACTTTTCTTCAACCAAAACATTGGTGATCACCCTTTCTTCCTATTATCTGCACATTAGTTCTTTAGATTCTTATGATACATGTTAGGTTAGCAACATTCCATGGATTCCAGGCCTAAGAGTCCATGGAATGATCAGATACTAATAGAAAATCAAAACTGTCACAGGATTTAAGCTTCAACTGTGATTCTCCTCTACACCAGGCATAACATACTCTTCACTACAGTACTGAATTCATTCAAATTGAATTGGAATGGACAAAATACAACCTCTCAATGCATGAATACACCAACATACTGAATACAAGTCTCAGATTGAATCAATTTGTAGTGAATAGAAGTTTTATTGCTTGTTTTTTCAACAGTCCATACAACCCAGGCTTCTTTGCCCCTATCATGGTGTTTTCCAATACAAATAGTTACCATATCAACCAACTTTAACCAACTGTGGTCATTGGTTGCATTAGTTTAAGACTAAAACATCAAAGAACTACTTTCCCTCCTAAAACCCCTAGTAACCGTTTGATTTCAAATTTTAGAATTTTCAAATGGTTTTATTTAATATAGAAACTCCTTGTCTAATGACTCCTAAGGACTTTTATTAAGCAAGGACTATTGAAGACTCCTAATTCCCTAGATTGGGCCTTATGGACACTATTGGTCCTTTTACAGTCATAATTGGTCCTATTAAAGACACTTCAAACTTATTTGATTCATTACATCATTTGAAAGCCATTATAGGCTCTAAGACTTTCCAATTGATCTTCTTAAGGCTTTGAGTGTGCATTCCATTCCTCTGGTCTTCACTGAGTGTCTTTAAGATCTTCTTGGTCTTCATGTCTTGAATCTTCTTGGTCTTCATGTCTTGATTGGTTATCCTTGGTGCCCCTGCACCATAAAAGCTCATTTCTATTGTTTACAAACACAAGAAGAGAAAGAGGCATTTGAGCAAAAATATTGAGGCATTGAAGAGCAGACCAAAAGATCGATTGAAGATGAGATAGTGATTGCTGATCGTTTGTGCAAGTTAGTAGCTTGTATTCAATCCAACCAAGACTCACAGAGTCCAACCAAGACTCGCAAAGTCCTGGAACTATGTCCTCTAAACACCATTGCTTGTTCAACCATAGGGTGATCAATTATATGAACTATATTTCAAATTGAAATGAATAACACCCTTCAAATAAAAGTACAAATTAAATGACCACATTTTAAACAATATAAAGAAACTGTATATTTACAAGCTACAATCTTCTAATGTGTTCTACTATAAAACTAAACAAACAATAACCATGGCAAACCGTTGGAGGCAGCTAGGGTTTTCCGAAAACAATGGCAGAGGACACAGGGGAGGTTTTGCAAGCAGAGAAGCAGGCAGGAGAGGTCAACGGCTCACATGGAGGCCTCCTGGCAAGCCGTGGGAGTTTCTGAAAAGGGGCAGCAGCTTTCCTTCGAGAGAAAGCCAAAGGAATGATTTCCGAGATCGCAAGGAGGTAAGAAATCAATCCAATTATTTGATAATTCTAAATGGGTTGAAGGGAGGTTTTAAACTGCTGGAAAAAAAGGAATGGTGACCAAGAGGAAATGATCAACCAGAGCCAAAGACAGTTGAAAAAGCTGCAAAAGTTGACAATCAAGTGGTTCCTATTCGCATTGAGTCCGAGGAATGGCGTGATGCAGTGCGCGAGATGAGAGAAAAGGGTTTTTTCTGAAATGGGGTGGCGATTGGCGGGCATACCCTCGAACTTGCAAGTGGATTGATGAAAATTGGGGTAAGCATTTTTCTTTGAAGACTTTGCCTAATGGTTTTTTCTAGGGATCACCACCAATGTCACGAAGAACAATGGATTATGAATAATGGCCCATTCATGATGAGAGGAATGGAGTTTTACATTAAAAATTGGACCCCGAACTTTAACGCAAAGCAAGCAACAATAGAATAAATTTTGATATGGGTTAGGTTGTATAATCTGCCTCATGAACATTGGAATGAGGAAATTTTAAAAGCACTTGGCAATCGATTGCATAAGTTTATGAAGTCAAATGAGGCTATTGAAAAATATGATTTCAGCATGTATGCAAGAATTTGTATATCCTGGAAGTCACATCCACCTCTTCCACATGAGATTGAAATCCATACAAGTGAAGGATATTGGTGGTAGGAAATTGAGTTCGAAGACAACATGGATCCGTTGGCTAAAAATTTTGTAAGTCACTATGACTACAACTTACATAACTGTGACTTTAGACAACGTTAAATGAGATTTCTCTCTCCTCTCAGCAATAGGGAGGCTCCCTTCTTACCGTAGGTGGCTTCAACAAGAACTTAACTGAAATTACAAAAAGGGGTGGTTATCTTAATCAATTCCTCTTTTTTTAAGAATGATATATACACAACTTTCAAAACTAACAAAAAGATCCTATTGCTACGATAATATCGGTGGCTCAGGGGTTGATGTAAGAACAACACCAAAAGACAGCGATCTTCTTTATAGTAGGTGGAATAGATACAAGAACCCAATGTCTCCTGCGCTTATTCCAAATGGAGATTCTATAATCTGAATAAACAGTAAGGCGCAAAGTCTCTTACTGGGAATCCACAAGCTTAAATTAAAATACTTACAACTAAAGCACAAAGTCTTTCAGTTCCAAGTATTGCAGCCACTATCAATTATAGCAATTCTTCCTTTTGAAGCACAAAGTCTTCACAATTCGAATTGAAGTATAACTCTAAAAGCAATAGGCAGCTCAAAGTCTACACAAATGAACTCAAATCCCTCTTGAACAAAGCACCAAAACTCCTGATCAACTCGAGAAAATGTCGTCACATAACAGTTTGGATCAGCACAAAGCCTCAAAACAACTTGTCTCTTTTATTGAAAGCAATTCAATTTACACCTAAGCTCAAAGTCTTAGAGTGCAAATACAAACTGGCAGAATTTTCTTGCATAGCCGAAAGTTGAAAATTACAATGAGCACCCTCCTTTATTTATAGGTGAGGGGATGAGAAAAAGGTGGAGAAAGAAGGGGAAACCCTTAACTACCTTTGACTTATTCAAGACTACAAAGCCTAATGCACGTGTAGTCTGATTACATGTTATAGTTTCGCATGTGATACTATCACATGCAATTACAACTTGTTACCCAATTACATATAATTTGTCAACAAAACTACACCTACTTATAAAGCATCTAAAAATGACTAAGTGTCTGACAAGACACGACTTCTACTACATCATCCTTTGTCGGTCTTCATGTTGCTACAGGATGCCCTATGATTGATATGTTCAGATCAAAGTAACGAGACTCGCTGCGAGTCGGGCGAGTCTCCCGGGTCAGCGAGTCGGGCAAGGCTCGCCGGGTCAGAATGACCCGTGACCCGGGCTCGGCGGGTCAGGGAGTCTGACTCGCCTGACTCGCGAGTCACAGCCTGACTCGCCGTGACTCGGCTGCGTGACCCGGCCGCGGCGTTTTAAAATCCGGCGTTAAAAAAAGTATTAAAACAATGATTTTTTAATTCGTTTTTTTGGTTCTTTTTTATCCTTAAGACCCTAAAAG
>MU225409.1:755686-771738 GCA_018584345.1 Thuja plicata
GTGAGGTTTTCAATTTGAACTTGTCTGAATACATGCATTTATGTTTTCAAATGAGTGAACTCAAAAATGAAATTTTATCATTGTTCAATGCAAAATGAAATGATTCTTCTAGAATTTCACAATGATGCATTTTATCTTTCTGTTTGCAAATCATTTAATAAGATCAAATGATTCAAAATGTATCCTTTTCAGCAAAATGCTAGAGTAGTGAATTTTTTGATAACAGTAATGTCATAAAAAATCGCCACCAAATGGAGCTAAGGAAATGAAAAACATATTCCAGCTTATCTTTTCAACATGCAATCACTTTAAAAATCGCTACCATTGGTTTATGAGATGATGTAATCAGAGTTAAAAAACCCACCATTACATGAAAAACTTATTAATGCTTAATATATTTGATGTGAATATACAAGGATGGAGTTTTATTTCCTCTTTACACGTAAACATACCTGAAGTGTTATACAATGATGAATGAAAAGTCTAGAACAAGCTCTCAAGGGCAGACAAGGGCAGCGTAGCAAACAAATACAAATACAGCGTAGCAGACAAATACAAATACGTCAAGGGGGAGTAGTACAAGCTCTCAAGGGCAGACAAGGGCAGCGTAGCACCAAGGGCAGCGTAGCAGACAGCGTAGCAAACAAATACAAATACAAATACAGCGTAGTAGACAAATACAAATACGACAAGGGAAGTGTAGCAGACAAAAATGACACAGGGCAGCGTAGCAGACAAAAACGAAAACAGGAACGACAGACAGAGAGAAGGTCGAGGTTTCTTTGTAACAAGGGCAGCGTGACAAGGCCAGCGTAGCAGGGGCAGCGTCGGGAACGATGGCAGCAAGAGCAGTGTGGGGGATACCATTTTTTATCCTGTGGGACCAGTGGTCTACGAGAACAGGTTTGCCCCACCTTCTCCCCTCTTGTCTCTTGTAGACTTTTTTTCTTTCTCTTTCTCCAGCTTTATTTTTAAAAAAAAATAAAAAATCATTGAAAACGGCAAACCGAGACTCTTTCCAAACATCAACTCTGGAAAACAATATTTAACAAACCTTCTATCTTGCAAACCGACAACTCCGGGTCTTGAATAAAACAAGGGGGGGCTTGGGCTCTCGGGTTTCTAGGATGGTATCAACAACCATGCTCAAACTACAGGGTATGAGTATAGACAATTTTAAGACAAGGGCCCAAGGGGCTATGGGTGGTCAGTTACTAAGCATAAACCCAAACCCGGATAACCTAGGATTGACACAGTGGGCTCCAGGTAGTCTTTAGCCAACAGTAGTTCGAACGTGGTATGGTCTAGAGTGGCAATCCATTATATCAGAGGTTCTCCAGGGAGGAGTTGGCAACATAAATAATAAGTTCATCTTTGTGAATGAAAAACAATATTTGGGGATTCTAAAACGAAGACAAGTTTGGAAGAGGAAACATCTGCAGAAAAAGAGGTTCACCATGATACTTCCTAAGGCAGCTAACAACAACCTCTTGATAGATGACTCAAGGAACCATGCAACGGATAACCAGGTAGCTCAAAGAGGCATCAACGATGATAGGACAGAGACTCCTATCGAAAATATTGTGGTGGACAAAGAGGGTGGGGAGGGAGGATCACCAAACAATAAAGACACTTACAGCCCCTCTTCCTCCGCTCTGCTTTGCTCTTTAGAACTATATGTAAGTGACCTTATGGATTTGAAAAGGAGACTCGAAATCTTGGAGGCAAAGGGGCAACAAGAAAGTGACAAGTTACACGAGGTTACAGTAGCTAGTTGGGAACTTGAGAGGGAAAACAAATGGCTAAAAGAGCAGGATTAAGCATTCAAATTAGCATCAAGACAGGTCAGTAAGAGTTAGTCAGTCTAAAGCAAGATATGGATTATGAGAAAACAATAGAAAATTGCAGCCCTGAACCAGTGAAAATAACCACAACATTACAACTAGAAGAATTTCAAGCAGCAATGACAAACATGGTAATGAGAGAAAATGAACTAAAGGAGAAGATAAAAGAGGCCAAGTCTTGGGCCCAAGTGGTAAATGAACCGACATCGAAGCAAAAAGAAATCATCAAGATGCAAATAAAGAAGCAAATAAAAGAGGAAAAGAACAAACGGGAGAAGGCAGCAAACATCATTATCAAAGGATTAAAGGACTATGGAGAGTGTGAAAAAACAGACATTCTAGCACGGGATTTCCTCAGAGACAAATTGAAATGGACAAGAAATATACATCAAGCAAACATGATTAGTAAGAGCATGGGAGTCGGGAAAGATAGACATATGAGAGTTATTTTAGGCAACGCAGAGGATAAGACTGAGATTTTGAAGAATAGGGGGCTGCTTAGAGGTTCCCATATCTACTTGGATGAAGATTTAACATTCACACAACAAGAGGAGAGGAGGAAAGAATGGGAGAAAGTAAAATCAGCGAGAGATGCAGGAAAGTGGGCATGGCTGAAGAATGGTAAAGCACAAATTGTTGATAGACCAGCGCATCAGAAATAGGGATTCAAGGCCCCACGAGAGTATCTAAACATGGTAAGTTGGAATTGTAGAGGTTACCCGTGAAGAAGAGGACCGGGGTTGGGGCCCATATCCGAAGGGCAAGACACTATTTTTCTAATAGAAACACATGAACATGAAGGGTGCAGAATCCCAGAATTTGAAGGATACACTAAAATCTCTATTTGGAATGAAGAGACGGAAATAGGTAAAGGACAAAGAGGTATAACAATACTAATAAAGGAAACATGGAATAAAATCGTAAATGTAGAGAAAGAAGACCCAAACAAACAATTTAAATGGCTGAAAATTGATGATTGTAGGCTGGTTACGTGGCTGGTTGCTTGCTACTTCGCACCTAAGGTTCAAGGTTTTACAAGAAGAGAAATCTTGCCAATGAAGACCCTTATGCAGCTTTAAAGAAAGATATTTCTACTTTCAGCTCTATAGGAGACACAATCCTAATTGGGGATTTTAATGCTAGGAGAACAAGTAATCAATCTATTCAGTTGAGCAGCGAGAAGACAGAGGATGGTAACCCCCTGTGGCTAGAGGAGAGTGAAGATAACTTCAGTAAAAGGACTTCGCAAGATGAGAAGGGAAGTGTTTCGCATTTTGGGGCCGAATTGTTGGGTCTTTGTAGTCTCCATGGTTTGGTTATATGCAATGACATGAAGTATTGGCCAAGATCAAGTGGCATCACGTGTAAAACGTACAATGGACAAAGTGTTGTACATTATGTGATATGCTCTCAAACATTCATTCCCAAGTTGACGGATTTCAGGATTGGACACTGCCCCAGGGAGTTAAATTCTGATCATATGCCTCTTTTTATCAAATTTGGTGTTAATTCAAGGGGGTTGCAAAGTGGGAAGTCCCAAGGCACTGGTATAAAAGGTCATAAACAGGGTAAAATACTTATAAATCGGGAGAATCATGAACTATTTTATGCTGCTCCTAAACGGCGGCTTGATTTGATTAGCAGCAACGCTGATCCCAAGGACAACAACGGTGAGAGTAAACACTTGAGCAGCAGCATGCTAGTCCCAATAATTAATAGTGCCCTAAGGGAGTGTAAGAGATCTAGACCAAGGAGGGGCATATCAAACACCTTTCCAGCTAGCCCTTGGTATGACGAAGAATGCAAGGCAGCGAAAAGATCTCTTAAAGAGCGGGAATCTAGCAAAGAAAACACTTATGCATACAAGCAGCTGATAAAAGCCAAAAAGGAAGATTATGTGACTGCTCGAAGGAAAGAGTTAATCTCTTTAGGAAACATAATCCTAAGGGATTTTGGAGATAATTGCAGCAGAAGAGAAAACAAGTAGAAAATAACATCACAAATACGTAGTGGTTGGAATATGCAAAGGTGTTATACGAAAGGCCAAATGGGGTGGATAGCCCACCTATAATTAATACCTCAGCTGAGTTATTTTCTATTGAGGACATTTAACTGGGTATAAAGAAGTTGGCAAATGGTAAAGCAAAAAATATCGATGGGTTGCAGGAAGAATTTTTGAAGTGGGGAATGGAACTCTTGGCTCCACACATCAACGATATCTTCAACATGGTCACAAAGGGCAGCTTTCCTATTGAGTGGACTACTAGCGTTGTTATTCCTCTTCAAAAAAAGTGGTGAGATCAACAATCCCTCTAATTATCGCATCATTATGGTGAATCCCCTTCTTGGAAAACTCTTTGGGAGTCTGTTAGAGCGTAGAATCAGCGATCCGGCAGAAAAAGAAGAGAGAAGAGCAAAGGGACAGGCAGGATTCAGACCAAAACATTCTACTATTGATCATTGCATCACTCTAAGACATTTCATTGAAAAAGTGTGGGAGAAGCAGGGGGAGAAGTTTTTTCCTGTTTTGTGGACTTTAAGAAGGCTTTTGACATTGTTCCTAGGGATAAGTTGTGGCATAGAATGGAAGACTTAGAGGTCCCAATAGAGTTAAGGGCTACGGTTTATAAGCTGTATGAGCGGGTCAAAGCCAAAATCAGAACTAAGGAGGGCATGTATGAATGCTTTGGGAGTGACATAGGTGTCAAACAAGAGTGCCCTTTATCCCCTACTTTGTTTGGTCTCTAAATCGATAAATTGGAGAAGTGGTTAAACAAGGCCAATGGGGATGGCATACATTTGGCGGGTTATGTGGTGAGGATTCTTTTGTACGTTGATGACCTTATTCTTATTGCAAAGTCTGCTCAAGGATTAAGAGAGCATTTGAAAAATTTGGAGCTTTTTTGCCAGGAGGTGGGGATGCAAGTTAATGCCTCTAAGACTAAAATCATGATCTTTCTTTGAAAAAGAAAAAACAGCAGCATACTTTTATTTTTGAGGGCAGCTCTTTAGAGATTGTGGAAGAGTACAAATACCTGGGAATTGATTTCAACTATAGCTATAGGTTAAATTGGGAGACACGCAAATCAAAAAGAATATAGGGGAGTTGGAAAGCCTCTTAGCTCCTTCAGAATAGATGCAAGAAAGCTGAGATGTGGGATTGGAAGACTAGGAAGACTCTCTTTGGTGTATTGGTGGTCCGGTTATTCTCTATGGGTGTGAGGTTTGAGGGAGTAACATGTCAAATCACAAAGGGCGACAGATAGAAAGAATCCAAAAACATCTCATCACTAGTAACCTCACGGTCAAGTCGACGGTCCCATATGAAATCCTCTTGGTGGAGGCTGGTATGTTTCCGATTGAAGCCTCGGAAATTATTCGCTTGCTATGCTACTTAAAAAAAGTGGGTAATATGGATATGCATTGTTGGCCTAGGATGGTAGTGGCAGAGGAATTAGAACGGAGGAAAAAGATGTGGAAGAAACAAAATACCAAGTGGTTAAACAAATGGAAAATAAACCCCCAAGAGTGCCCAAACACTAATATAGAGATTAAAAAGTGGGTGTTAGAGAAATTCAAAACTGCCATGTGGACAAAACAGAAAGGTAGAAAAAAAGCTTACCATGTCAAAGAATATAACCCCAAGTGGGACCATGGCAATAAAGAATATTTAGGTTCCACAATTAAAAGCAAGGCAAAAATTCCGATGGCTCAGTTGAGGACCAGCTCTCATCATTTACGATGCGAAACTGGTAGATGGAAAGTTCCCAAAGAGATGTGGGAACAAAGAACCTGTAATTTTTGTAGCAGAGGGGTGGTTGAAACGGAGTGGCATTTTATCAAGGAATGTGCAGCTTATAGGATATTCGCAGTCGTTATGAAGACAACTTACAGGTGAACAATTTTAATGAACTTTCTGAAGAGGCAAACTTACACAAGACAACTACTTTACTAACGAGGATCTACAATAAAAGGGTCTACTTGGAGAAACTTCAGCAAACAGATTAATTGGTTCTATCTTGGTCCCTTAGACCGCTAGTCTCGTGGACGTTATTAAAATTCCTTCATTCATTCATTCATTCATTCATCCACTTAGGCGAGATTTTGCATTAAAGGATAATGATATGCAGTCAGGGCAAAAAAACCCACCTGCTGAACGTTTAATTCTTTAATATCTTTTGATAGACAACTCTGATTGAGGCCTAAGATAGCTCGAAACGAGCATAATTGAAAATGCAACAATCCTAGGGCAAAAATGTCATGTCCCCAAATAGTCATTAATTGACTATTTACAATATAAGGGAGTTTAATTATTTAATATTAATACACAAATTAATTAATATTAAATAATTTACATCTCTATTTTTAAAGTTATTTTAATAAAGCAGTTCCTTTCGGAACAGTTCCCTTAGGGGATACAACCACCTTGGTTGTAAATAAAAGAGTGGTGAACTCTCGTTGGAAGACATGCTTGGAAATTATTTACAAAATTTGTTCTAAAGAAGGAAGTTCGGAATTGTATTCCTTTTGCCAAAATTACGTCTAGCCTAGTGGAAGTAAGACTGGAAAACTAAGAAGATCTGAAAGTGTATATGCTGTGTGGGTGGTTAAGTGTCAACAACATAAGAGAAGAACTGGCTGTAACTGGTACCTTGGATAAATTCATTTATCTACCTCTTCTGACAAGACGCGGGTGGCAGTGTATGGCGTCAAGAAGTGTCATATATATCTATGGGAGTCATGACTTATATTGACTACTATCGGCAATGCGGGCTGATTGCACTTGGCGGAGGAGTGTCGGTTCTGTCTGACACGCAGATAACCTTTGGACATTAGCGGGTAGTTCCAGCGACAAGGAACATAGGAGTAAAGATACATGTCGGGCCTTCCATCTGTATAAACTTCTCCACGTGAAGGACACGTTGCGGCTGGGCTCCATGGGACAGCGTTCCATTACTTCAAACGGTCGAGGAATCGTGGCTGCTATTATTACCGCCCAGAATGCCAAATCCATTTCACAGGTGCTCCATAACCATCTATGATTCAGTATTACATATTTTTTCATACATTAATTCAAATATTCATAGCGGTGTTCCAGTAATTGTGAAAGTACGAATTTGCTTATATATATCAGTTTGTCAATATACTACGGTGACAATATTTATTTACTCCAATTAAGAAAGGTTGTTCCCGCATATTTGTATCATTTGCATCTGTTCAATTCAAGTTCTGGAATTCTGCAACAGTAGTTGGAAAGGTATACAGAGGTGTTTACTTATTACCGATGAAACAAAGTTTGTCTGTGCATTAATTTATCTGCATTCATGATATCAAACGTAAATGAAACGTAGAATAGTGAGTATAGTTGGGAATTTTACAGTGGTATCAGAGCTTTCTATCCTGCCTGCCTGTGGGGTGTTTTTGTTGTGTGGTAAATAGGGAAAACATGTTTTACTGAATATGCCATCAGGCCATTACAACTTCCGGAATACCAGAGAACGTCAAAATAGGCATTCAACCAGTCCAACCAGTTCAATTCCACAATTTGAAATTGAGGAAAGTCATACTGAGTTAGAAGAAGAGATAATTTTTGAATACGACAATCACATGGCAGAACCAGAAAATAATAGGGATTTGATTGCAGCATTGATTAGAAGTCAACAAGATATGCAGAACAATATAAATATTATGACCAATTTGATGACTCAAAATGTAAACCAAAATCAGAATGAAGGTGGTAGGGATGACCGTTAAGTTAATAATAATCAACCAGAAAGATCTGCAACAGCCAGACCTTATATGCCAAACTTTACTCCACAAAATTTACATCCAGAACATGAACCGACAGTTAGAGAAGTACAGGATGAAATTTTGAATGACTGGGACACAGCTAGAGTAGATTCTCGACACGCGGGACCGACACTTACGTCACCATACCATTCAGGAATATTTGATCAAATGGAAGGATTTTTCTTTGGATGATGCTACTTGGGAAAATGAGCAAATTCTAAGTCATCCCAATTTACAGTTGCTTGTGGGCAAGCAACACGAGGCAGGGGAGACTTGTCATGTCCCCAAATAGTCATTAATTGACTATTTACAATATAAGGGAATTTAATTATTTAAAATTAATACACAAATTAATTAATATTAAATAATTTATATCTCTATTTTTAAAGTTATTTTAATAAAGCAGTTCCTTTCGGAACAGTTCCCTTAAGGGATACAACCACCTTGGTTGTAAATAAAAGAGTGGTGAACTCTCGTTGGAAGACATCCTTGGAAATTATTTACAGAATTTGTTCTAAAGAAGGAAGTTCGGAATTGTATTCCTTTCACCAGAATTACGTTTGGCCTAGTGGAAGTAAGACTGGAAAACTAAGAAGATCTTAAAGTGTATATGCTGTGTGGGTGGTTAAGTGTCAACGACATAAGAGAAGAACTGGCTGTAATTGGTACCTTGGATAAATTCATTTATCTACGTCTTCTGACAAGACGTGGGTGGCAGAGTATGGCGTCAAGAAGTGTCATATATATCTATGGGAGTCACGACTTATATTGACTACTATCGGCAATGCGGGCTGATTGCACTTGGTGGAGGAGTGTCAGTTCTGTCTGACACGCAGATAACCTTTGGACACTAGCGGGTAGTTCCAACGACAAGGAACATAGGAGTAAAGATACATGTCGGACCTTCCATCTGTATAAACTTCTCCACGTGAAGGACACGTTGCGGCTGGGCTCCATGGGACAGCGTTCCATTACTTCAAACGGTCGAGGAATCGTGGCTGCTATTATTACTGCCCAGAATGCCAAATCCATTTCACAGGTGCTCCGTAACCATCTATGATTCAGTATTACATATATTTTCATAAATTAATTCAAATATTCATAGCGGTGTTCCAGTAATTGTGAAAGTACGAATTTGCTTATATATATCAGTTTGTCAATATACTACGGTGACAATATTTATTTACTCCAATTAAGAAAGGTTGTTCCCGCATATTTGTATCATTTGCATCTATTCAATTCAAGTTTTGGAATTCTGCAACAGTAGTTGGAAAGGTATACAGAGGTGTTTACTTATTACCGATGAAACAGAGTTTGTCTGTGCATTAATTTATCTGCATTCATGATATCAAACGTAAATGAAACGTAGAACAATGAGTATAGTTGGGAATTTTACAGAAAACAAAACTAAAATCGAGATACACAAACAAGAAAAACGAAGAAAAGACTCAAAGGTTGCCAGAAATCAAGTGCTTGCAGGCAGAGAAGAAACACTCGTTCTTACAAGCAATATGGTGATAAGTTTGACAGAAACCTTCCAAAACGATCTTCAAAAGACATGAAACTCAAGACAATTCAGGGATGACGAATTGCCTTCATCACGCATCATTCAGAACACCTAAACTCAGAGGAATCACCTACACATTCATGAGAAAATTACGTAGGGTTGTCCAATTTTGTGATGTCAAAATTGGGGACAACTAGATCGATGCAGTAAATGTTTATAAAGAATGGGGCCATGAAGCTGATGAGTGTGCAAGTGACAAAAAGGGGAAAGGCTTGGCGTCGAACAGGCTGGAAATAAGACTTGCGGAAATGCAAGGAAATGAAGTCGCAGAGATAGCAGAAAAGAGGAAAGCAACCGAGGGCGATGCATAGAGCAAGGAGGGAGAGGACTGTGTTAGTAATCAGCTACTAAATGCTCAGTGTTCGCATAGAAACATAGCTCCAAATGAGAGCGAATGTCAAGATGGAGGGAGAATCTTTAAATCTTAGAAAGTTATAGATGGAAGGAAGCAAGATTAGGACAGGGATAGAGGTGCTCCCAAGGAAGCTCAGACGAAGACACAGGAAGAGGAGGTTTGTGTGGATGCCCAGCAATCGACTCAAGAAACTCAGAAGATAGAGGAGCAAACTAGAGAGAGAGGGCAGACCTATCTCTTTATTCAGAACACATTGAAGGAGAAACCAGTCGGAGCGGGGATAGGCGATCATTGGAAATGGATTCTTTGCAAATGGATGGGCCAGTAGCAGATCAAGTTTTTTGTGAGGAAAATGTGGACGTTGAGAGAGTGGTGACAAAGGATGTTTCTCCGATGGACCCAGTGGTGGATGTAGGGGAGAAACAGTTGGATTCCAAAAGGATGGAGGATGAAATTGTGGTTGAAGATATTTTCAAAGACATTTATATGCCCCCAATTTGAGAGGAGCCTAGAGATTTTGAGAGGAGGTGGCAGAGGAAGACAGAGATTCTACACAAGGAGTAACAGCAGTTGAGATGGGAATAACAGATGGGGAGGGTATTCGAGAGAGGACTATCAAAAAGACAAGGTCTAAATTACAGAAAGACAACACAAGGGGTCAAAGATCTCAAGGGAGAAAGACAGTTCAACAGCTTTTGAAGGATGCAGGAAACAAGAAGGGGCAAAGCAAGCTTAGATCTGGGAGAGACTTGTTCTCTCCAGGGACGCAATGAAGTTCCTTACGTGGAATGTCAAGGGCTACGATGCCCATGACGAGAGATACTTGATCAAGAGGTGTCTTAATTAGGCGAAGCCAGATGTGGTTTGTCTACAAGAGACGAAGTTAGAACAAGATGCAGCAGCAAGATTTCTAGGTGTGTGTCAAAGGTGGTCTGGGTGTTTCGTCAGCTCGGATGGGGCATCAGGCGGTTTAGGTATTCTTTGGAACCCAAGAACGGTCAAAGTGGAAGGGATCTCTCAGACAAGGAATTGGCAGCTAGTAAAGGTCTCTTTCATTCCATTGCAAATTACAGTTTTTGTTTTTAATGTGTATGGACCAATCAAAACAGAGGATTAGAGAGAGGTATGGAACAACATTTCAGTGGCCTTGAATGGTTTGGATTTGGGTGTGGCTATTATTGAGGGTGATTTTAATGCTACATTGGAAATGGCCAAGAAGAGAGGGGGGATTGGGAGGTTGAATAGAATGCAACTCAATTTTCATAAATTTGTAAATGAGAATGGGATGTGGGAAGCCAAAAAAAAAAATGTGGTTTTCACTTGGATGAATAGGCGGCGGGGATTTTCCAACACCGCCAAACGCCTGGACAAATTCTTTTTGGCTAGGGAGTGGGGTGCTCTTCCAGTGGTCTTTGAAGCTGAGATTATTCCTGCTACAGGATCTGACCATTTTTTTGTAGCAATGGTTATGCAAAAAGATTCAATTCCAATAAGATGTCCTTTTAAGATGGAAAAGATGTTGTTTAGTAAAAGTGGTTTTAAAGAAATCGTGGTCAACTGGTGGAAAAAAGCTCCGAGGTTTGAAGGGAATAAAAGTTTCATCTTTTTTCAAAAGGCTGCAATATGTTAAATAGAACTTAAAAAGGTGGAATAGAGAGCACTTCAAGGATATATTTGGAGAGAAGAAAGTTTTGGAAGACTAGTTGGAAGCTTTGAATAATAAAGTTATTGCAGATGGTATGGATGAAACAAATTATTTGACAGAGAAATATTTGAAGTTGCAATTTGGAGAGATTCTCATGCAGGAGGAAGAGTATTGGATACAAAAATCTCGGGAGAATTGGCTCAAAGTAGGTGATCCCAATACCAAATTCTTTCATAGCTCGGTGAAGGTCAGGAGATCAATCAATAGGATTTCTTCTATTAAGCTCTCGAATTGACATGTAGTTACGAAGTTGGAAGAGATCAATAGTGAGGCAGTTTCTTTCTTCTCAAACTTATGGTCAGCGAATGATGTTAACTTAGCAGCAGACTTTGAAGGTGTTCTAGATGTAATCCCGTAGATTGTTTTGGAGGAGGATAATCGTATGCTCATGGAACCAGCGAAATTGAAAGAATTAAGGAAAGCAATGTTTTCCCTTGAAGGAGACAAAGCTCCTGGGCCTGACGGTTTTCAAGCTCCTTTCTATCAGAAATTTTGGGATGCTTTGAAGGATGATCTATTGGGTGTAGGTGAGGAATCCAGAGCAAAAGGTTATGTTTTAAAGGATTTTAATAATACTCTTGTGGCTCTAATACCAAAGAAGGAGGTAGTTGAATCCTTGGAGGAGTTTCGGCCAATATCATTATGCAATACAATATATAAAATCATAACTAAGGTGCCAGCAAATAGATTAAGAAGCTCTTGGGTAAATTAAATTCTTCGGAGCAGAGTGGATTTACTCCTAATAGATCAATAGTTGAAGGGATCATTATAGCTCATGAGGCTATCCATACCATTAGGACAGGCAAGTTGCAGAAAATGGTAGTCAAGTTGGGCATCAAAAAGGCATAAGATAGGGTAGATAGGGCCTCTCTTTACAGAGTGTTGGAGAAGTTCGAGTTTGTTGAGAACTGGGTAAATTGGATTAAAGGTATGATGCAAGAGTATCGGACCTCCATTCTTGTCAACAACAGTCCTCGGGGTTTTTTCACTACTTCACGAGGGTTGCGACAGGGCGATCCAATTTCACCTTTTCTGTTTATATTGATGGCGGAAGTTTTAAGGAAGGATGATCACAAAGCAGAAACTTCAAGAGAGATGGAAAGGTGTGAAGATTGCTCGAGGCACAGTGTCGGCATCTCACTCACAGTTTGCTAACGACACATTCTTGATGGGTGAAGCAATGTTAAGGGAGGCAAGATTGTTGAAGCGGGTATTAGACAAATACAGTATGGTGTCTAGTCAAAGCATTAATTGGCAGAAGTCAGAGATATTCTTTTTCAATACTGAAGTGCATGTGCAGAGGGAAATAGCTAGAATGTTTGGGGTGCAAATTGGTAAACTTCCAGGTAAGCTTCTTGGTATTCTTTTGTTTGCAAGAGCAGGGGACTTTTCTCTGTGGAAGAGTATGATTGATGGATGTGTAGGGAAAATGGAAGAGTGCAAGAGTAGGTGGTTAACATTAGCCAGGAGAATAGTGATGTTGAAGACAGTTATATCAGCAATGTTATTATATTCTATGGCGTGTGTGAGGATTCCAATTAAAGTAATGAAAATTCTTGAGCAGTGAATGAGGAAATTCTTCTGGAACGGAAATCAAGAGCAAGATAAAATTCCTCTTCTGGCATGGGATCAAATTTGCAAACTGAAGTACAGTGGAGGGGCGGGACTTAGGAAATGGAAGTTGATGAATGAAGCAATGGGGGCAAAGCTGGTTTGGCAGATGTATAAAAGGCCGAATCAAAGATGGGTTCAAATATTGTGGGCTAAATACTTAGATAGTGGAGAAAGGGAAAGAATATTGACAGTGGAAGACCCACCGACGGGCTCGGCTCTGTGGAACTTTATCATAAGTTGCAGACCAGTCATCATGAATCATTTGTCTTGGCAAATTGGGGACGAGAGGAAAGCTAATTTAAGGTCTGATTCCTGGGATGGAAAATAAGTATTGAAGCAGGATCATACTCATAGTCTCATTCACACTTCAGAACAAAGTTGGGGTTGCAAGGTGAGAGATTTTGTTGACTTGAATAATAGAAGATTGGGTGTTGACAGCAAGTGGAAAGATCCCAAACAATTGGGTTTGAATGCGGCATACTTGTCTCAGTTCAAGGCGATTCTTGAGAACCGATCAACTGCACTCACCAATAATGAAGACGAAATTATTTGGTGTGGCTCTAAAAGCGGTGACTACTCAATGAAGATGGTATTGTGGTCATATGATGCCGGAGCAGATGGTTTCTGGTGAGAAGATTGCTGAGAATACTGCTAAGAATGAGACTTGCCCTTATCCTTCTGAAAGGATTTAGCAGCAAAGGCTTCCTCGGTGGACGTGGAGCTGGAACTGCTACCAAACTGTTGTTTTCATCGATCTTGCTGAAGCAGAAGTGTGCAAAGATTGGTGAACTTCAGATCAACACCAGTAGAAGTGATGTTGAGAGTCTCGAAAAAATGCTCATAGGACCTGGGTAAACTTTTGAGAGTGATTACCACATTGTCCTCTTCCTCCATCTTGTGGCCAATGGCAAGCAACTGATCACGGATGTCCTGAATCCAATTCAGGTGATCCTGGATCGATTTCCGCTCATCCATGACAATAGAAAACAGAGTGTTCTTGAGAAAGAAAGCTCTGCTTTTATCTGACGTCTCATGTCGAGTTTTGAGATGCTCCCATATCTCGACAGTTGTTTTGCCGGATGGAATCCGAGGGAGTTGATCATTAGCCACTGATAATTTGAGAAACATGACTGCTTCCATTTTCTGTTGGTCATAGGTAACCTGATCAAGACCAACTGTAGTTGGACGCTTAGTAATACCCAGAACCACCTGATCGCTGTCGCGATATTCGAAGATGGTTAGCATTCGTTGCTTCCACGTGCAATAATTCCGACCATTAAATTTTTTATTTCCCTCGAGCAGAAGACTGGTAGGTGATGCCATGGCATAAATTTCAATGAAAAACGTGAAATACTGAGAAGGCACGTACTTCGAGGCAAAATGTTGAAAGACCCAGAAAAAATGAAGTGGTACCCAGAAGAGAGCTTGAAAAACCCAGAAAGAATATGTTGTCAGATTCTGGATCTGCTAACTCAAAAATTGAGGCACGAAAATTGAAGCACTCAGAAAAAATGGACAACAACCCGGTTGAGCTCTCGAAAAACACACCAAGAATCTGTGATTGAAAAAAATATTCAGGCCCAAAAATTAGGGTTTTCAAACAAAACCCTGGGCGCTGGAAAAAAGCTTTAAAAATGACGATTTTTGCATAAATCTGGGAAAAAACACAGTCGTTTTTGCAGAGGACAACCATGGAAAGGGTTGTTTTTGACAAAGAAGGGCAATAAAGTCAAAAAAAGGCTTCTTCCTTGCAGAAAACAGAGCAGATGGAGGCCCAAACAAAAAACCACATTTTTTTTTTTGTGCAGAGAACAGACCCGCGAATAGGTTGCAGAAAAAAAACATAAAAACAAACCCTAGATGAGTTGCAGATTTTGGATTTCGGATTTCTCAAAGAGAAAATGTAAGATCACAAAAAAATAATTTTGAAAATTCAAGGACACATAATTCGAAATGAAATTATGTAATTTTCGAAAAAAAATTAAATATTTGGCTCTGATACCATATTGTGGTAAAATTACTTGATATATCAACAAAGATCGAATGATCTATATATACAAAAGAATAAACGATGTTTCCTTAGGAAACGATCGTAAAGAATCGAAACATTCTATTCTAACTACAAAAAACTAAATATTATAAACATTCTAATATTTACAAGATATTTACAAACAGATAATAGATAACCATTAATAGCATATAAATATTAATTTAATAGATAGGGTATATGTTGCTTGAGAATGAAGAGTGGGAGGAGTGGATTGAGAAGGTTTGTTAGAATAAATTTTGCTTGCCTAAGGCGAGGGCTTTCTCCTGGCTGGTGGGTCGTGGCAGAATTCTAACAGGAGATAGACTAAAGAGAATTGGGTTTGTTGGGTCATTCAAATGTTTTGTCACAAAGAGGAATAAACACTGGACCATTTTTCTCCTCAATTGCGAGTTTGCACAGGTTTATTGGAAGTTTGTTCTGAGTCGTTTGGAGTGGAGTGTGCCAATACCACAAACTGTTCAGGAATGGATCACTTCTTGGTTCATTCCTCAAAGGAAATCTACTTTTTCAGCAATATGGCATATTGCTCCTTACACAACTTTGTGGGAAATCTGGAAGGAGCGGAATAGAAGAATATTTCACGGAAAAGAGGAGGATAACTCTCATTTTTTTATGAGATTGGAAAGGGCAATTTTTGAACTGGTTAGCAATGCATCAGCACAAGCTAATACAAAAATAGCGGTTTATAATCAAAATGATTTTAGGATGCAAACAAATTGGCTGATAATCTAATTCAGGCCTGTTAATGGGCCTTTGAGGGTTCAAACTCATGCTTATAGGACGATTAATGAGTTGTGGAGACCCCCAGAAAGTGGATGTGTTGGGGCTCTAAATTTTTGGCAAAATTTGGAGTCCTATATAGTGATAAAACTCTAAAAAATTGCATCCTAAACTCCATGCCCAATAATTGATGATCTGATGAAGTACATGAAATGGGATACAACAACATATTACTTTTCAATTAAAAGTTGAGGGATTAGGTAAGGAAGCTCTGTGACAGGAGCAATCAGAATTCTACAAGCGAAGGTTTCAGAGATGCTGGAATTTTGACCTGCTGTAAAGATGATGTGGACAAAGAATGAAAACGATCAAATATTGAAAATCTAAAAAAGACCCGGTTCGGAAAA